>JAECUM010093436.1:0-90135 GCA_016617855.1 Megalonaias nervosa | reverse complement strand
CTGCTTAACATTTGCTGTATATTCCAAATTTAAGAGATGTCGTGTGTTTCGCAGCACACGCTACCAACAATTTTGCAAAGTTTTCTCAAATCTAAGGCAGGAAAAAAAAAATAATAAAGTACACCAAAACGCGCCTTGTTCTATCGACAGTCTAAACTGAGAGAAAATAGGTCAAACATTGTTACATTTTTTAGTTTTAGAATTCAGAGTTAACCATAGGCAGGGTTATACAGTGCAATGTCACTCGCGTCTTTCTTGAAAAAGTCGTGCGTTTGTTTCCTTTCTGAAAAACGGTAAATCTAATGCTAAAAACAATTTCCGTGACACATTGCAGTGCCAAAATAAGGATAAAGCTAAGATACCTGAATTTTACAAGCTCGTCAACTCAAGATTTTATTTCATCCAACGATTGACTGATTTACAATTTGTAAGTGTGTAAGTTTTTGAAAAAAAATGACATGACAAACGGAAGAATTCACATAATTATGGTGTGATGTGATTTGTGATTTAGATTTTTAACGTAGCTTTAACAATTTTTCAGTCATATCGCTACGATGTCTGCAGTGTGGCAGTTTATAGTGATGTCTAGCACTGGGGCATCATGCTGCAGACATGTAGCATGATGTCCCACCCAGTCACATTATCCTGACACCTGGCCGACCAGTCCTAACACTAACCTCTTAATGCTGAGCGCCAAGCGAGGAAGCTGTTAGTACCATTTTTGTAAGTCTTTGGTATGACTCGGCCGGGGATCGAACTCACGACCTCCCGCATCCGAAGCGGACGCTCTAACCACTAGGCCACCGGAGCATAATTATGGTGACTACTGATCACAATTTTGAAGAGGTATCTTCAAACGGGAACAGGTATCATTAGGATTTCAATCAAAACTACTATGGCGAAGAGAGAGAGAGAGAGAGAGAGAGAGAGAGAGAGAGAGAGAGAGAGAGAGAGAGAGAGAGAGAGAGAGAGAGAATGTTATTCCTATTGTAAAAAATATCACTATACTTACGTTTGTTTTTACGGTATATTTCCCTTAAGAAAGATTCACAGGAAAAATATACCATTATTAAATATCACAAGAGTGAACTGAAGATGTAGACAACTAAAAATTCCTCCTTTTTTGATAACGTGGAAGTAAAGTTCTCACAGAACAGTTCATCCAAGTATGCTGTGATGTATTTGACCATAAAAATTGACATAATTTCCGCGGGATCGCCCAGGGTACGATTGTTCTTGCGTTAGTTTTACTATTTTTTGTTGTTTATTTTTTTCTTCAATTTTGTGAATCTGGGGTTTGTATGAAGTAAAGAAGCTGAAGTTCAGTGAACCTTAAGGGTAATGACCCAAGCTGTTTGTCTATTCATGCATGTATTTACATCAGGGGAAATATGACCTATAAAACACAAAGATATAAGGCAAGCATGATTAGAATCAACACAATAACAGCTAACTGCAACAACAAACGGGGTGTTTTCCCTCACGTCCGCGTCACTTAGAGTTTCAATCCTCTTTCAAGACAAACTTGGTATTCTTTTGTAGGGCTTGAAATAAGAAAACTGAACAAACTTAAGCACTAATTTTGGCAGAGTTAAGAAGTCTGAAACAAATGTATCAAATTTCTTTATTACGACCCAAGAGAAAAAGACCTTCCCAAGCCAAACAGCTCAACCCGGTTACTACACCTGAGATACCACCCCTAGTGATTTCTACTAAATCATTGACAGGAGCAAGTACAGAAGTAGGCCTTGGCCGTGGCAAAGGCTTAAGTCAGTTAAAGCGGGTTGCTTCTCGTTCCTGAGTTTGTTTTATGAAAAAAAAAAAAAACAATCACCCAAAAGCCCTTTTCAGGGCCACTCACTTCTTTCGAAAAGAGATAATATTCATTTTGCCAAAATCAATTAAAACTCAAAATCCCTTTTATTTTTTTTTTAACCCTATGATGTACGTGTGTGAGTGCACGAGTGTAGGTCCTTATTATTCTAAACAATCAAAACCAAGAGACACTTACGTTTTTTTCAGTCTGGTCCATTCTGGTACAAATTTTTACAATTCAATGTCACAACACAACACAACACAACACAACACAACACTTTTTTAAAAAGGTTCATAAACTTCTTCTGTCTCTTTTTTCTTCACTCTCTCTGTTTTTTTAATTTCTTCACTTTCACAGGTTTTTCCTCCTCTTCTTCCTCACTTTTTTCTCGTCTTCTTTTCTTTTCTGTCTTCTCTTTCTGAACGTGTCGGGGTTCTTCTTTTGCCGATGGTACCTCTTTTTCTTCTTCCTCCTCCTCCTGCTCCTGTTGTTTCTTAGGGCAGTCTGAAGACCAATGTCCTTTCTCTTGACAATGATAACAGGTATCCTGACTTTTGTCTCTTTTAACACTGGTCTTGCTTTTTTGACGGTCAGGACATTCTGTAGCCCAATGCCCTTTCTTCTGACAGATATAGCAAGTATCTTGACGTTTATCTCGAAAGGAGGGAGAGTAGTCCGTCGGCTTGTCTGAAGAAAACTTTCTTATCACACCTCGCAAAGCTCTAATCAGAAGTTTGATCAGTGTGGGTTCTTCCATCGTGCTGATCGGCTTGAGAGTGAAATGAATACTGAGAGGGAAGTCACCAGCCCTTTATATATACACTGAGAGCCTGACATAGATATATAGGGGTCCATGGCGTTTCAAATGTAGTCATTTGACTTTTTGCAGTCAAGATGAAACGATAGCATCATTTCGTAAAGAAAGGAGAAGAAAGTAAGAGGCAGAAACGTGATTTATCGCCTCGCACAGTAGCTGAAGTCTTGGCTCAAATTCATGCCAGCGATTTTGAAGATGAGATGAGTGAGCCAGAATCTAGGCCCAGAGAGTCTACACCAAGTCAAAGTCCATCACCACCAGTAAACCCTGAAATTTACTACCACATTCGAGAGACGGACAAACTCTCCTTCAGAAAATTTAGAACCACAGCCTACACGTACGCGGTGAAGTTTAAAGATTTCAGGTCCGACGTACCGCTGGAGAAAGCAGAGGGGTTCATCACCGATGTGTGGGATTCTTTGTTAACCACACTGAAACGGCAATGTGAAGCCAAAGAAGACGACCGCTTGAGACTTTCCGTTCATCACGACAGTTTGAAGTCCCCCGTTTGGATCGAGTTTAGCAGCCCGGCAGAATTGACTCCTTCCAAAGTCATGGACAAGATTCAACACGTGCAACAATCCAACGACAAGTTTCACATCACCGATGGAAAAACGACACTGTTCATGACCCACGTTTCTCTTCCCCAAGGGACAGGACGCAAAAAGGTGTTATTGGTGGACGACCTTCGCAGCACCAAAACAAGCCTCGTTCAAATGAACAATCTTCAAGACAAGATGTGTTTAGCCCGTGCCATCGTGGTAGGACGAACGTATGCCGACAAGAACGACACGGCAGAATGGAAAAGAGCCTGGCAAACTATTCAGAAATCTAGCCGAGCCAAACAACGAAGAGAAGCAGAACTCCTGTTACAGCAAGCGGGGCTATCCAAAGACACACCCTCTGGCATTCCTGAAATGCAAAAATTGCAAGACGTCTTGGCTCCACGCTACACCTTGAAAGTGCACCCTCAAGAAGTGCGAGGACCTCTGTTGTTTCGAGGCAAAAATTTCAAAGACGGAAAATACATTCACGCCTATGATCACGATGAACATTTCGATGCCATCACCATCCTGGGATACGGTTATTACTGTGAGAAATGTGACTATGGCTATAACAATCGAGAGCAACACAAGCATTGTGGATCGAAATACTCAGGATGTTTGGCCTCTAAACCCTGTCTGGACCACGGACAAGAACGAGTGCATTGCCCAGCTTGTCAGCGCACGTTTGTCAGTCCAACCTGTTACCAACAACATCTGAAAACGCAAGGTTCACAGCAGAAAAGTGCTTGCCAACTCCTGAGATTGTGCCCTACTTGTGGACAAGGCATACGTACCAATAATGACAAGGCTCACGTTTGTTCAGGAAAGAAACGATGTCACATTTGTCGCCAAATCGTGGACTTGGAACACGAATGCTACATTCAAAAATATCAACCCCAACAGGAAGAAGATGATCACAAGAAGAAGGGAATTTCATCTTTTTCGATTTCGAATGCATGCAAGAGACTGGCATTCACATTCTTAATTTCTGTGTGGCTCACCGAGCGTGCGAGAAGTGCATCCAAGAGCCTATCTTTACTCATTGCCCTCACTGTAGCAAGATTCCTGGAGGACGGGAAAAAATCTTTCGGGGACCAAACACACTGACCGATTTCGCCCAATGGATCTTAGACCCTATCGACGAGACGTGGAGCCAAGAAGACATCGAACGTTACGGAGATTGTCATCGCTATGCCACGGTGATGGCTCACAATTTCTCGGGATACGATGGGCAATTTCTTCTCAGATAATATACGGAACAAGGCACCGAACGTCTTAAAAGTGACTTTGAACGGAGCCAAACTCATTTCCATGCAAGTGGGTCAAGTGCAGTTTAAAGATTCGATGAGTTACTTGGCCATACCTTTGAGTCGCATGCCTAAAACGTTTGGAATGACAGAAATGACCAAAGGCTATTTTCCGCACGTTTTCAATACCGAAGTCAATCAACACGCCGTTCTACCCCATTTGCCTGAGGATCACTACTACGACCCCGATAACATGCGTACCGAACAACGAGAAGCTTTCTACGCATGGTACCAGACTCACGCCTCGAACCCCTTCGACTTTCAGGAAGAAATGTTCAAATATTGTCGTTCCGACGTGGACATTTTACGGCGTTGCTTTGGAAAATTTCGAGAATTATTCATGGAACACGGAGGGATCGATCCTTTGAAAGAAGCTTGCACCATTGCCAAATCGTGTTCCTTAGTGTACCGCCAACGATTCATGCCCGAAAACACCCTAGCTGTCATCAGTCCTCAAACGACCAATTTTGTCAAACGTCAATACTCGGTCAAAGCCCTACGCTGGCTACATTACTTGTGAGACAAGGAAGACAAATGGATCCAACATGCTCGCAACGGAGGAGGCGAAAAGACCATCGGAAGGTATTCGGTGGATGGCTGGGACTTAGAAAACCCCAAGATCGTGTGCGAGTTTATGGGGTGCTTATTTCACGGATGTCCTATCTGCTACCCTCAACGTAACACGATAAATCAGTTTTTACAACGGACCATGGAAGACTTGTACCAGGCCACTTGTCAGCGACGCTTGAAGTTAGAAGAGCAAGGATACCAAGTGGTAGAAATGTGGGAACACGAGTACGATCACCGTTTGAAAACCGATCCCGAGTTTAAGCGCATCGTGGAAAGTTACAAGCTGGTAGACCCACTGAACCCAAGGGACAGTTTGTACGGAGGACGAACGAATGCCACCTGTTTGCTGTACCAAGCCTCCGAAGAGAAAGGAGAAGAAATCAAATACTTGTGTGTTCTCTGTATCCGTAAGTGTGCAAATATTGTCACTTTTCCGCAGGGCACCCGCAATTGCTGACGGAACACATCGACCTGGTCAACATTCGCCAATACGAAGGATTGATCAAATGTAAAGTTTTGCCTCCCACGGACTTGTACCATCCCGTTTTACCTTACCATTGCCAAGGAAAACTGATGTTTCCCTTGTGCCGTACTTGTGCCGAAACGTGCAACCAAGATCAACCTTGTCAGCACACTCAGGAAGAACATGCCTTCACGGGAACGTGGGTCAGTGTGAAATTGTTTAAAGCTCTGGACCTGGGATACCAACTGTTAGAAGTGTACAAAATTTACCACTTTCCCAAGAGAGAAAAATTCCACAAGGGCGACGAGACTCAGAAAGGCATTTTCGCAGACTACGTGAATGCCTTTTAGAAACTGAAACAAGAGGCTAGTGGTTATCCTTCCTGGTGCCACACTCCCGAAGACCAAAAGAAATTCAAAGACAAATACTGGGAGCAGGAAGGCATCATTTTAGACCACATCGAGAAAAACGAAGGAAGGCGACCGTTTGCCAAAGTGATGTTAAATTGCTTGTGGGGTAAAATGGCACAACGACCGTGTTTACCCAAGACGGAGTATTTGACAGAACCTTCCCGCTACTTCCAGATGATTCACGACAAAACTATATACATGAAACACGTGGACGTCCTTGTGAGGACTTGATCTTAGTCAATTACGAAGAAGAACCGGACTTTGTAGAAGCCGACGAATTTGGAAATGTCATCATTGCGGTTTACGTGACAGCCCATGCTCGCTTAAAACTGTACGAAGCTTTAGAACTGTTAGGAGATCGTGTGCTGTATTTTGACACGGACAGTTGCATCTACATCGATCGTCTGGGTCAACTTCACCCTGTCATCGAAGGAGACCGTTTAGGAGCTTGGACGGACGAGCATCCCGACGACAAGATTCTAAGTTTTGCAAGTGGCGGTCCCAAAAATTACGGCTACGAATACCGTGACCCACAAGGAGAAGTGCACACGGAGTGTAAAGTGAAAGCATTTACTCTCAATTATCGCACCAGTCGATTGGTGAACTTTGGCGTCTTGAAAGAAACCTTGCAGTCTGGACAGGATGGAAATTTTAAAGTGACCACCCACGAACCGCACAAGATTGTACGTTTACCCACGCACCAAACTGTTAGCCGGCCCTTGGAAAAAGTCTATCAAATCGTGTACCAGAAGCGAGTACGGCTTCCCAACCACTTCACGTTACCGTACGGTCACGCCGATATTGGTCAGTTTATAAAAAAAAGGACCACGTTCAAGACGGATAGTTCATTGTGACTACCATTGCCAAGCAAGAAAGATGAATCCTTTCAAACAGCAATTATCAAGCAAGAGCAAACTCGAGTGCAATGCTGTGCCTTGCGATGGCAGGGATGTCGTACGCTGTGGCCTTAGCGATTCAGTACCACATCATCATGGGAACTTTGCTATAACTACTACTACTACCATACCTGACGGATGCGAAAGCGATGCCACTCGTTATCGTACACCTTTTCACTTTACTGGTTTTCATGGTGGATGTCATCCTTATGAAACCATGCGACTACCATCCTACGGATGTCATTTAAAACTGAGCACACTCCTACATATTTCACAGTACCCTCATCGAAATGAACCTGTGAAAGATGAATATTCGTTCCCTGTGCGTTTGCCTGAATACTGCGACTATGAAAGTCGGATTCAAACCTTCCGAGGAAAATGGTCAAAATATCTGGGAGGACCTACCCCCGAAGAATTAGCTAGAGCTGGATTTATCTACTTAGGCGAAGGGGATAAAGTCAAGTGCGGTCTGTCACTTCACGGGGGGAGGGGGAAGAAAGATTGCGCTTACCTGGAACTTGCTCGATGGTCTCCAGATTGTCACTACCTACCTTTAGTGGCACCTCGTCATTGAAGTGGCCTACCATGTCGTGTAAGAAACCAGCTGCTTGGTTTGGAGTTAAACGTTGGACAACCCCTAGACAAGTATTTAAACCCCATCTAAAAACTAATCTTCAAACATTACCAAACGAATTGCAAGAGAAGATCTACAAGGACATTTGGCTGGGACTTGCCAGAGCCAAATCTCAATTAGTAACTGTAGAACTTTTATGTCGAGAAATTCACAAGAGGAAATTGACAAAAGTCAACAAACAAGTCAGATTTCTCTGGATCAAATGTGCGTTCATCCGAATATTCCGCTTTAGACCATTTACATGTGATGATTTTATTGACATTCTTGACCGATTCCTGGAATGGCAGTGGTCAGAAACGACTCACTACGTTTGTTACTTTTGCTCTAGGAGAAGTGTTTGACTGACATGGTCATGGATACTTTACAAGAGAACATTCGTGGTTTGCCTGTGGAGTTGAGAAAAAGCATTTACCGCGAGTTCGTCAAAATACAAGTGAAACGCCAACTCAAAATCATTTCTCCATTTTTAAACTATGCTCTTTTCCAAAGCAAGCAAAGACTGATTATGGGAGGACATTACTTCAGTCACAAATATAAACGAGGCTATTGGCCACGACCCAGTGATTCCTGATTCTTATTACCTTACACCTAAGAGGGTATAAAAACGGACTACCATGCCACGACCTTTATCATTCGTGATACAACAAATTCCGTGGAAGGAAATCAATGACACTATTCAAACGGTGGAGGATTACCAACACCTATTGCGAGAACTGTGCCCATTGAATTGGGGTCGACGTGTAGTGTGTGTCTTAGTGACTTGCTTTCTGGGATTTCGTTTACCAGACGATTCCTTGTGGACTCTTTTTGAACAGCACATACCACTCAAAACATGAAAGTGGTCCCTTTAAATGTACACGTGACACTCGCTTTGTTCAAAGCGTTGCGATTTCATCTCAATACATCTCAACTTCTACTACATGAAGAAAAGATTCGTAAAACATTAGTGACTTTGGATGCTTAAGGCGATGCGCACCTTGTTGGTTAAACGAATACTAGAAAGATGCACATGATAGAAACATCTACGTTGGGACACAAGTGGCAGCTGACCAGATTTAAACAACGTGCGTGACTGATAAAAAGAAAAGCACGAACTTTGCCCTATTTGATCGTTTGTTTCTTGTTTTAGCATTTTCTTAAAAATGGACAGTAATTGTGGTATGAAAAATGTGATTCTTTTATGAAATGCATATACGTTGTATACGTTTTTTTGAAGGCATGAACTTTAATTTTTAAAAGTAGTTTTCTAGAACCAAGAACTAAATAACTTGTAAATAGGTTTGTTTAATGTCCAAATGTTTACGTATTAAATGGATAGTGCTTAGACCAAAGCACAGGCCAGACAGCCCATGTATATATTTGAATAAATGTTGTGTACCCATACAATAGACTTTTCTTATTGGAGTCTCTATTCTGTCTGTGAGTCTTTCTTTGAAATATCTCTGTCTTTTTCTGTGTCTTTATATTTTCTGTGACTTGGAAGTTGACATCCCTTCGATTTAAAACCACCCACCAAACAAAAAGTCGCAAGAAAGACAGCTGCTGTCATCAAGAGAGAAGATACTGTGCTGTTAGGACATGTACGTACTCCAGAAAATCACGTGCTCAACAACGATGTCTCATTCTCTCTCACTTCTACTTTGTCTTTGACCACGATGCCAACCAACCCTGATTTAACATTCGTGTTTCCTAATTTAATATTTTAACAAAATACTAAACCCCTTTCTTAATGAACTTCTCCTTCTTCGACAGCAGCGACGATATTCCTTGCTCTTACCACTGATTCTACTGCTACAAAAGTGATCTCTAGTAAGAGCAAAGTAAAAGACAGAACAGGGGTATTTCAAAGTGCATTGGATTTATCTAAACAACAACTATCACGCTCCTATATTCTACTTCTGTTTATGATAATGGTTTGGGATACTTCACATTTTCTAAAGTCGAAATGCCTACAAACCGTATAAAGTTATGTGACTTTAGTATTATGACACTTGCACAGGCTCTATATTTTACCAGTGTCACGAGAAAAGCTTCTGTTCAAGTTATGCCACTTTTCAAAACACCCACACGCTTGCAACCTGACCTGAAAATTTGTACTTCTTTATTTGTGGATATCCCACAGACCCGTCCCAGCATACAGAACTGATTAAGAACTTTAGGAATATTCCCTCATTTTTTATATAGAAATACCAAAGCGTTGATGTGTATTTTCCCTGTTCACCCATTATTATTGTTTAGGCATGTTCCCTGAAGACACAAACAATTTTGAAAAAATAATTTTGAAATGAGCTTTCTCTCTGTTTATACATTTTTTTACGTTGGTGTGAATAGTAAGTATGGTGTGTTTTATGCATTCGCATTCGTTGGTGTGGATAGTCTATGTGGTGTTTTATGCGTTCGCCTAGCGTTTGTGCGAATAGTAGATAATGTGGTGTTTTATGCGTTCGCCTAGCGTTTGTGTGGATAGTAGATATAGTGTGTTTTGTATGCGTTCGCGTACGTTGGTGTGGATAGCAGATATGGTCTGTGCTTTTCTTCTCTTCCCGTCTGTGTGGATAGTAGGAATGTGTCTGTTTTATGCATTCTCGTCCGTTGGTGTGGATAGTATAGTGTTTTACGCATTCGCATTCGTTGGTGTGGATAGTAGATATGGTGTGTGTTTGTATGCGTTCGCGTACGTTGGTGTGGATACTAGATATGGTCTGTGCTTTTCTTCTCTTCCCGTCTGTGTGGATAGTAGGTATGTGTCTGTTTTATGCATTCTCGTCCGTTGGTGTGGATAGTATAGTGTTTTACGCATTCGCATTCATTGGTGTGGATAATAGATATGGTGTGTGTTTTGTATGCGTTTGCGTATGTTGGTGTGGATAGTAGATATGGTGTGTGTTTTGTATGCGTTCGCATACGTTGGTGTGGATAGCAGATATGGCCTGTGCTTTTCTTCTCTTCCCGTCTGTGTGGATAGTAAGTATGTGTCTGTTTTATGCATTCGCATTTGTTGGTGTGGATAGTAGATATGGTGTGTGTTTTGTATGCGTTCGCGCACGTTGGTGTGGATAGTAGATATGGTGTGTGTTTTGTATGCGTTCGCGTACGTTGGTGTGGATAGTAGATATGGTCTGTGCTTTTCTTCTCTTCCTGTCTGTGTGGATAGTAGGTATGTGTCTGTTTTATGCATTCTCAGTCGTTGGTGTGGATAGTCTATGTGGTGTTTTATGCGTTCGCCTAGCGTTTGTGCGGATAGTAGATAATGTGGTGTTTTATGTGTTCGCCTAGCGTTTGTCTGGATAGTAGATATGGTGTGTTTTGTATGCGTTCGCGTATGTTGGTGTGGATAGTAGATATGGTGTGTGCTTTGTATGCGTTCGCGTACGTTGGTGTGAATAGTAGATATGGTCTGTGCTTTTCTTCTCTTCCCGTCTATGTGGATAGTAGATATGTGTCTGTTTTATGCATTCTCGTACGTTGGTGTGGATAGTATAGTGTGTTTCATGCATTCGCATTTGTTGGTGTGGATAGTAGATATGGTGTGTGTTTTGTATATTATCGCGTACGTTTGTGTGGATAGTAGATATGGTGTGTGTTTTATATGCGTTCGCGTACGTTGGTGTGGATAGTAGATATGGTCTGTGCTTTTCTTCTCTTCCCATCTGTGTGGATAGTAATTATGTGTCTGTTTTATGCATTCGCGCACGTTGGTGTGGATAGTAAATATGGTGTGTGTTTTGTATGCGTTCACGTACGTTGGTGTGGATAGTAGATATGGTCTGTGCTTTTCTTCTCTTCCCGTCTGTGTGGATAGTAAGTATGGGTCTGTTTTATGCATTCTCGTAAGTTGGTGTGGATAGTATAGTGTGTTTTATGCATTCGCATTTGTTGGTGTGGATAGTAGATATGGTGTGTGTTTTGTATGCGTTCGCGTACGTTGGTGTGGATAGCAGATATGGTCTGTGCTTTTCTTCTCTTCCCGTCTGTGTGGATAGTAGGAATGTGTCTGTTTTATGCATTCTCGTCCGTTGGTGTGGATAGTATAGTGTTTTACGCATTCGCATTCGTTGGTGTGGATAGTAGATATGGTGTGTGTTTGTATGCGTTCGCGTACGTTGGTGTGGATACTAGATATGGTCTGTGCTTTTCTTCTCTTCCCGTCTGTGTGGATAGTAGGTATGTGTCTGTTTTATGCATTCTCGTACGTTGGTGTGGATAGTATAGTGTATTTTATGCATTCGCATTTGTTGGTGTGGATAATAGATATGGTGTGTGTTTTGTATGCGTTTGCGTATGTTGGTGTGGATAGTAGATATGGTGTGTGTTTTGTATGCGTTCGCATACGTTGGTGTGGATAGCAGATATGGCCTGTGCTTTTCTTCTCTTCCCGTTTGTGTGGATAGTAAGTATGTGTCTGTTTTATGCATTCGCATTTGTTGGTGTGGATAGTAGATATGGTGTGTGTTTTGTATGCGTTCGCGTACGTTTGTGTGGATAGTAGATACGGTGTGTGTTTTGTATGCGTTCGCGTACATTTGTGTAAATGGTAGATATGGTCTGTGCTTTTCTTCTCTTCCCGTCTGTGTGGATAGTAGGTATGTGTCTGTTTTATGCATTCTCGTTCGTTGGTGTGGATAGGAGATATTGGGATTTTTTTCTTTCTCCCTTTCTTTTGTGTGTGTATTGGTCTTTGTCCCTATAAAACTCCCTTTATCCATATCCAATTCATTTCACCTACCTACAGTATCGCGTATTCAGATCAGCCAGTTCAGTGACGTCACACAGTATTGATTTTTCAGGTCAGCCAGTTCAGTGACGTCACGGAAGCTAGAAATTTTGCGGCTATAAATATAGACTTGGGTTTTCCACAAGTTGTAGCTATAAATACATGCAAGGATTTTTAAACAGAAATTGACCAAAAATTGTAGCTAAAAATAGACCCTACCTGTTCCATTCCTCTTGTCGCTATACAGGCCCAATATTTTTGTCGCTAGACAGGCCCAATATTGTTTTGTCGCTAGACAGGCCCAATATTTTTTTGTCGCTAGACAGGCCCAATATTTCCCCATGTTCAATTTCCCTTGTCCATAGTGTACAAAGTAGGGTCCCGTAATGCTAATTCCCATTGTCCGTAGGGTACAACCCTTCTAATTTAACATTACGGTGTACGTGTCGCTATAAATCTTGTCCGTCTATAGTCACACCCATGTTAAAATACCCATGTTAAATTCCCATTGACGCTATATCACCCCAGGGTGTGCTTTTGACGCTATACAAAATTCCCATTGTCCCTATATCGTCCCAGGGTGTGATTTTGACGCTATAAATCTTGACGCTATACAGGCCCACCCATGTTAAAATTTCCATGTTAAATTCCCATTGACGCTATACTTTTGTGTACTTTTGACGTTATACAAAATTCCCATTGTCTGTAGATCGTCCCAGGGTGTGCTTTTGACGCTATAAATCTTGACGCTATATTCGATATTAGGGTCCCGTAATGTATTTTCCCATTGACGCTATATCGTCCCAGGGTGTGCTTTTATCCCTAGAAATCTTGTCCATAGACAGGCCCAGAGGTCTTGTAATGCTAATTCCCATTGTCCGTAGAAATCTTGTCCGTAGGGCACAAAGTAGGGTCCCGTAATGTTAATTCCCATTGTCCGTGGAAATCTTGTCCGTAGGGTACAAAGTAGGGTCCCGTAATGCTAATTCCCATTGTCCGTAGAGTATCCCACTATACTACACCCATTTTACAATACTCTTAATCTTCCACATATTCTTTCGTATGAGACCGCTTTTGTTACCCTACATGCATTAGGCAGACATAAGCTATCGACTAATTTTGAATTAAACGTTGTGTAACACGACCTAATTGCACAAGCCCATTACAAACACAGGTCCATTGCTGTAATCTTTATCCGACTTTTTTCAGTCTGTTAAGACGATTAGGTTGTAAGTTTAATGTACATTGAAGACGTCTTCTTATAATGGGCGACTTCTGCCAAGCATCATTACTCCAACAAAGAAACAAAGTGACATACCAACAATAGGCAAAAATATCCTGTAACATTACCTAATGTATTATGATTACAAGCATAACTCCACTGCAGTAATGTTGGTACTGTATATATTGTCCAATTTTTCTCAATCCGTTCAATAGAGCAGTATACAAGTTTGCTGTACATTGTAGGCGCCTCCGTATAGCGGGCATTTTCGTTACGGCGACAAAGCAACAAAACGACCATACGACCAAATACCACGACAAAAGTCACAAAGTGCCAACGCTACAAATCGACAACCCTACAAAATGCAGCAATAACCCAACAAAACTAGGGCCACATAGCAACAGAGTTGATTTGTCGCTTTCTCACTTTGCGATTTAGTCACCTTGCCGGGTTGTTGACTTCTGGTTTATATGCATAATGTAAATAATCTTGGATCGCCAATTTCAATTCACTTTTATGCTCCCTATGTATTCTACTTGGCCGGAGCGAGTGCTTAGTCTAGTAACCTAATAATTTAACATTATTCCTCATTAGTACTTGCCATATTCCTATAGCTAGAGTTAGCCAATAGACACAAGTGGCACATACTCTTTAGCGAACACCCCATTTCTTCAACTGATCAATGGGGATTTGTACTACAAGCTCACATTCCTTTAGTGCATGAAGTGAAAGGTGAAAAGTACCGCTACCATTTGTTGGTGTGTTGACAAAAGACGAGCATTCCCCAGTCTTGTTTCCGTAAGGGTTCACCCCCGAGGGGCTGGTAGTTTTCAGTGTGATTATCTAACCAGATAATGAGTAGTCAACACATGTGGATTAGTGGGACTTCGTACGTATAGAAATCAATCCAACACTCACCTACCGAATTATATGGAGATAATCTGAACACCCTGCTATGGGTATCCAGAAGAACAATATACGCATGAATTATCAATTTTATTTCTTCACTCAATAATTATTTATATAGACACTGATAACATCGTGACCAAAGAATTTCATCGGGCGTGTTGTCCATTTTCTTTCTTTCCAAGTACATACTTTCTTACCTTGAACTGGGAAAAAGAATTATGTTACAAATCAAATTTTCTGTTCTAATGTACACAAAACCTTGCAGAACATAAACTGTAAACACCTGACATTACCGTAAGAAATCAGCTATTTTAATCTGACCTACACTTTAGCTAGTCAGCACGTTTGAGCATAGTATCAAACAAAATTTGTACCTATAGAACAGTGAGTGACCTATATGTTTCGTCTCGTGGGTGACACGCTCTAGTATTTTCATTTACAACTCGTAGTCACTGCCGACGGTGCAGAGGTGGGGTTTTTTCACCCACTTAAGCGCTGTGTTCGCTATTCGCTCGATGGATACATATATCCTCTATATGCATGTGTATATGCATATATGTGCATGCATGTGTATGTATATATGTATGTATATATGAGTATACATATCTAAAACAGTTACACAAAATATAATTTCTCTTCTTGCTCTCACGTTTTCTATCCTTATGTGACTCTAGGTACCTTTTACCTATCAATATTTAATATTTGCCTCACTCTCTCCTTTTCTCTTTCATATTAAGTAACCGACATTAAATGCTGTATTGGGCCTAGAATTAGAATATAATATTATGCACTAGTGTTATCCATTATTCCATATAAGGTAACTCAAACTTATAAATCAACTGTGAAGCAGTCGCTGGGATGGTTCCCCTACCCACTGCTGCCTATGTACGGGGAGTACTAAAAATAATGTGGTATTCAAAAAGTAAATAAAATTTTTTAAAAAAAATAGTATCGTGATTTAAACAATAAAAAAAACCATATCTTTCCTGTTTAACCCCTCATGTTGGCCTGTTACCATATTTAAACATTGTCTGTTTTTCAAACTTGTGATACCCATGTTCTGCATCTACTTTCGTCAAGTGTAAAAAAGGGTCAGTTTGGACAACGATTATTTGTCATTTGCGAAAGTTTGCACCCACATTATATACGTCGTATATAGAAATTAACATAAAGCGACAGTCTTCCACACCCCACTATTGCTACACTAATTTACCTTGCTAATATTACACAAATGTTGACCGATCTATTAACACCCAGTCCCCTTAATAGTTACTGAGGTCGGTATGCAGTGCTTCAGTAGTATCACAATGTATTTGCTGTTTTTCATTAGTAGTGCTTTTGGTAGTTAGTAGTAGTAGTAGTAGTAGTGTGTGTGTGTGTGTGTGTGTGTGTGTGTGTGTGTGTTTATTTTTAACGTAGCTTTAACAATTTTAGTCATATGGCTACGATGTCTGCAGTGTGGCAGCTTATAGTGATGTCTAGAACTGGTGCATCATGCCACAGACATGTATGTCCCACCCAGTCACATTATCCTGACACCTGGCCGAACAGTCATAACACTGGCCTCTTAATGCTGAGTGCCAAGCGAGGCAGCTGCTAGTACCATTTTTGTAAGTCTTTGGTATGACCCGACTGTGGTTCGAACCGATAGAATGGTAAATTTCACATTTATACTTTAGTTATATATGTACAACGAACAGATTAAAAAGCAATAATAAAACCGATCATTGCCAGTTGTGATCTGTTCAACACATGATTATGCATTTTTATTTGCTAATTTAAGAAATGGTTGCCATTTTTGTTTTGTTGGTAAGGTGTGTTCGTCTAGTATGCTTTCATTTAAGGTGTAGTTACTGCTTTAGTTAAAATAATTACTCAGAACTAAATTACTGCCAGTCAACTTAGATACAACATATACACAAACCGTATATATACATGTATCTGTGTGCATACATATTCTTTTCTATCATCAATCTCGCACCCGTGTCTTCCCTACTAAGCGTATGGTGCCATTCTTAACATTTTCTTTTGTGATAATCAATTCCTCACCCACCCACCCGGACCCGAAACAGACTGGCAGATATAATATAAATGACAAATGACACATACAACTTCCTTTTTAATCAGAGATTAAAATTACAGAACAGTTTATGTTTCAAGCTTAGACGAAGCGAAGCTGTCATATTTGAAAGTGAGGTACTATACTATAAACCAGGAAGAGGCCCCCGGCATGAGATCCATAATGTCGTGTTACTAAATAAACGTGGATAATGATCCCTACGCATTGTGGCGTAGTAAAAATATCGAGTGAAATGTTACTCCAATTTACCCGAGGCACAAGCATGACAGAGATCATGCCACTCCACTTTTAAAATGGCGAAGATCGGACTTACAATAGGTCTTCTGTTTGTTCATGTAGGTGAGTTGATTGAATAAGTTAAATTAATAGATTTGTGTGATCTGACTCGATACATTATCTGATCATACTTGTTAGTAGATATGTACCAAACTGGAATGGTAATCAGTAGAGAATAAAAATGAACTATCCTAAGTCAGTTTGATTCGGGGTTCAAAATCTTGTATGTACCATAAGATCCTTTCAGTAGTAGTAAATTCGGAACCTTGTTTCTAATAGATGTTCGCTTATTATGTTTGTCGATCAAGGTATCGCACTCTCCTCCCTTTTTTCTTGCAAAGTACCACCCACATTGTCATCATCGCGTGCAGGTCATGATTTATGTCTAATGTGTATTTGCTCATTGGCTATTGACGTTTAACTATTGATAAGTATATAAATATATTTTGTCGTGAGTAGAAATTTAAAGATTGCTATTAATAATTAAGGTACAGATTTGTTTGCGATATTTTGCGAGTTATTTCATTTATATACTTAACTGCAACATGTATATCTTACATGTAAATATGTTGAGACCGTCATAGAAGGCTGGATAATTGTCAAACACTAATGGTATTAATATATATGTAAAATAAAAAATAAACATAATGAAGTACCTTGGTTAATACGGAGGGGGGGGGGAGGGGGGAATTGTCAGTGCGACAAATTCACGCCTGAAATGGCGTCCACTAAAAGTATGTTTTTGTTGGTAAGTCAGATAATGAGTCTAAAGTTTTAAAGTAAGTGGAATAAATGCAGGGAAAAATATGTCAGGTATGATGAGTTCAGTCCAATTAACTACGTCTTTATGATTTCATATTAGATCTCTTTATTAGAGGATTTAACAAACTTAGGACAATTCACGAATAGTTTTAAGCATCTCCCAAGGATCTAGTTAACCTCGATTTTAACGAAATCTGAGAACAGCGAAATTTTTGATAATACAAAAGATAGTTTAATTCAACAATTTGTCCTTCTATGTCACCACAAATTTTGTTCCGGAAGAAACGAATATTCGGAAATAACGTACAGAATGCTATGTTCCAAGAAATAGTTAAATGACGAATAGAAAACTATGAGCTGTACAAGAGATGATGTCTTGCGTTATTAATCACGCCAGTTTGTATTCTATTGTGCTACCGACAATTAAACCGCCATAAAACTATTTATGTAATATATACAAGACGGGCTAATTTATGTTCCGTACATACTATAAGTTATAAATGTTCGCCACAATAGGCAATTTGTTTTTTAATGTTGTAAAACCTCCGGACAAGGGAGCATTTTGAAAGGTAACAGTTTGTTTGCATTATCACGAGGTTGATTATATATATATATATATATATATATATATATATATATATATATATATATATATATATATATATATATATATCAGTTTTTCGGTCTAGAGCCTGGAGTTGGTGGTGGGGTGGTGGGCATAAAAAAGCTCTGAAGTGATAATGCTAAGTATCTCTGTTTATTTCAAAGTTTTCATTTTTTTATTTTGCAAATAATATTTCATCAAAAAATATTACAAAACAGAATAATGCTGACGATTTACATCTCTTATTGAGTGAATTTCAACTAAACGAATGTCAGAATTCGTGGAAAAAGAGAATTTGGCATCATTTAATTTATTGATATATTGATATATTTACCAGTAATAAAATTAAATTTCTTTTGTAATGACAAATTTACAAGGTGCTCGTTTTGTAACAGCATACCAGTATACTTAGATGGCTAGTGGCCTTCGCATTAGATGGCCAACGGCTAGTTCTTCGTTGCTTCGTCTGATTTACGACTCACAAATTTGTTTCAGAATTGCCTCCTGCAGTTCGAGTTGCTAAGAACAATTAGTTGTATAGTTGCATTGCCTAGGAATTGTCCGGTGCAGTTTGAGTCCATAAAACAAGACTAGTTAAGTCCCCCGTGCTATTTGGGTTGAAAAATAGCTAGTTGTATCATTTCTGAATATCCTATGCGGTTTGGGTCGATAAAACATAAATAGTTTTATTAATACGTCTCAATTATTTACTCAGGAAAGAAGTAATAATTTTGCTGTCATTTCCTACAAGTAGGTAAGTGATACCGACGTTTTCAGATTTCGTATCACCATACTCTCAAACGAAATGCCATTAACAGAACTTCAGATCTGGTAGAACGTGGCAAACTTTAGTTGCCTATAGAAAGTCATAGTAAATGTTCGGCAATTCCATGATGGAATGTCCGCTCGTGTCTTGGAAAGCGGTAAGTCATCTGAACCATTCCCAGTCACAAATGGAGTGAAGCAAAGCTTTGTGTTGGCCCCAACCCTCTTCAGTATTATGTTTTCTGCATGGGTACTGATGCCTTCAGTGACTGTGACACTGGAATCGATACCAGATACAGGACTAATGGCAAGCTCTTCAGTCTGAGGAGACTAAGAACGAACACACAATTACAGGAAGTTTTGTTCATTAGCTCCTATTTGCCGATGACTGTTCTCTGACTGCCAAGTCTGTGTCTGACATGCAACAGAGTTTGGACCATTTCTTTTTAGTTTGTGACAATTTCGATCTTACAGTCAGTATCACGAAGACAAAGGTAATACAGCGACCTGTTCAGGAAAGCTTGACGCAGAGCCTACCATAATAGAAAATGGGCAAACTCCTCTGTCAGTAGATGAGTTTTTCCTCTCCTATGTATAGAAGCGCATAGAAATCAGTCTGAAAACAAACTGAAGTTCTACAAAACCACTGTGCTGCCGAGGGGTTTTGCACTTGCTCGTAAAAGTGCAATCTTTATTAAAATAGTGTACAGTTGTAGTACAGAAATAAATAAAATTAATCTCAATAGTTTAGTGGAAATTACGTTCAATATAATTTAATGGAAAATTACTTTTAATAAAATTTAGAGAAAATTTCAATCTTAATACTTTTACTCAAAAATTCTGTCCTAATAAATTCATTAAATGTCAACTGTTAAAAAAACAACCTTGTTTCACTTGTACACTGACAGATTTGATTTATAAGATACAGGAATCCTCGAGGTGGGTTTTTATTTATTTAAGTTTAAGAATATTTTTTTATTATTTCATTGTCTTTCTCTACGATGATGTTATGTCCCCTTTTCGCTTTCTCTCAATGTATAGTTAGTGCGATGGGGATGTTCTGTTGAATTCTGCAATCCGTGGTTTTCAACAAAGTGCTTAATTTTAAAGAAAACAATAAGTTGCTATAAATAATGCTCTATAAATAATGCTCTGCTCTTTGGATATCCTTCTCGACTCAGACAAGGATTTCGCCATATTGCCTGCGCAAATTCATAGGAGACTGGACAGGTTTGATAATGACCTTGATTGGTACTACGTCATATTGAATTCTTTGCATCGCGCAGCGTAAATTACAACGAGGACTTATTTTAGAAAAACGGGTGTCTATACTAATTTTGAAAAGTTTTCAATTTGTTTTGGTTTTTTTTCTTTTCTTTTCTTTTTGAGGATTTAACAGTTGTGATTAATATTTGTGGCAATGAATTCCAGTCTTTGTTTCTTTGTTTGTTTTGTGGGGTGGGGGATAAAATCTAAATTTGTAAGTATCAGTTTGTGCGTATGGTATAAGTTAAGTATGTTCGTGCTGATTTCTACTGGTTTATTTTCAATTAATTCAGCTGTGGCGTAGTCTTTGTTGTGTTTTGGACCTTTATAGAAAAATATTCATCAATTTCCCGGTCAAGGTTTTGTTAATGGTTTCCAAGACAATTTATTCAATATTGAGGCCATACTTCCTAGAGTATAGTCATAACTGGATGAAACAATCCTGGCGGTACGCATTTGGATTTTTTTCAATCTTTTAAAACCTGGATTATACAAGCATATTATAAAAACAGGTCTAAATAAACTCTTGAAAACTATTTCTTTCGCGGCAAGATGACAAGTTATGTCTTAATAGACCTTAATAGGTTTGACGGGAGGTAAGGTGGAGATTCCATTCAGAATTCTATTTCTGGAAATGTTATGATCCAAAAATAAAACAAATAAAACTTTGTATCAAATAACTGATTTTATCTGTTCATTGGAATGCCTACGCAGGTGTGTGCGACACATAATAGATTTTACTGGAGACAGGAGGACGAAGGAGGGAAGGGGACATTTTAAAGCCTAGCGGTGGGAGTTGTAATCTGAATTTCCTCGGACTCTTGCCAACCCATTTTTGATATCTGGACATTCCAACATAAATGTCCAAATATCAAAAATGGGGTGGCAAGGGAAAGAGCAATCCCGGATTATGGAAGTTGGTAATCTTCACTGCTAGCAACTAAAACTAGGGAAGAGGTTTACCCAGCGATCATAATTGCTGTGGCAATATAAGACACGAACTCGTTGATGGGCAGGTACATCAGATGTATTGTATCGTATGTGCGACATTCCAAGACACAACTAAACAAGTTCTATTAAGTTATCGCTGTACCGTACGTCGTCCACAGACGGTAACATTAACCACGGACTAATGTAGGTCATATTGCTATATAGCCGTGAAATTTATGGGTGTGTTTACATTTCAGATCACCACAGCCAGAAGGTAAAATTTTCGAAGTGGTATACATGTACTTGTCACGTTCCATTGAATATTTCTATTTTTGGCATTTAGACCCAGCACATTTTCATAAATACTGTTGCGTGATTGTTGTGGCCATGAAATCTGAGGTGTGCATTCACCCCTGTCTGTCACTTACGTTAGAATCCATAAACAGTAACTATAGTTGCAATGACGTTCTTGATAAGGTGGCTGTTCAGAGTTTTGAATTATCTACCGAAGACGCAGACAAGATGTACCATTCAACATAATTTCCTGTAGGTTCATTAATAAACAGAAGCAAAAGTAACCACCCCTTAACACCTCCAGCTTCCACATCCCTCGTCTACTCAAATATGAAATGAGAACGGACATTGCAAATACAATCTGTATTTATGTTTCTACTAGACCTATGATATATAGATGAAACTTGGTTCGAGTTAAGCATGCCCGTATATAATGATGTTTTCGTTTACAATAAAGCGAGGCGACCTGTACTATATGCCAATAAGATGTATCATGGTTTTCCTTAAATGCGTAGTGTTTGCGGATCCTGTGTATGAATGCGCTATGTAGGTGTGTTTATATTCACCTTTCATACTTGTGTAATGTTTTGATATGCTACAGCTATGACAATGTGTAGGTCGACCTTTTAAAATTCTATGATGAATTGTAATATTGTAATTTTGTTATGGATGGTAAATATTGTAACTTTGTTATGGATGGTAATATTGTAAATTTGTGATGCAATGTAATATTGAAAATTTGTGATGGAATGATTGGTTTTAATGGTGTAGTTATGAGCTCATATCTCAGAAGTCATAGCTGAGTTGGAGGCAGTAAGGATGTTCATAAAAGGGACTGGCACCAAAGAGCGTGATAACATTTTTCCATATTGACACGATGCTTTCCAAAGGGCATACCATCTCCATATCGACATGAGGCCTTCCAAAGGGTGTGCTAGCATTTCCTAGCGACATGAGGCCTTCCAAAGAGGGTGATAACATTTCCCTATTGACATGAGTCATTCCAAAAGAGTCCGATAGCATTTTCTCATCGACATGAGGATAACATTTCCTTATTGACATGAGGCATACCAAAAGCGTGATAACACTCCCGTATCGACACGCGGCCTACCAAAAGGATGTGATAAGATTTCCCTATCGACACGATACATCGAATGAGCGTTTGCGCTGTTCATTCGTTGTTGCATAGTTTCAATCCTTCGATCAAACCACGTTAATAAAAGGCACAAACTTAACCAATTGTTGCATTTGTCGCTAAGCAACAGACTATTAAAGCTAATGCTCTACACGAGCAGCAGAGAGGGTGGACCCTACAACTTTGTAGAGACCTTATTTTTGAAATTTAAGGGTTCCTACGAAGGCTGAAAAAAAAGTTTTTGTCTTAATAGTAAAAACTTCTTTAATTGACCAGATTTTTTCTGATTTTTTCACGTACTGGTCACTACGCGTATGTCGTCCACCCTCTCTGCTGCTATAAATTAAACAGCCAGTATAGATATTATGAATAATGAGTATTGGAGTACCACATTCAGCTAAATTAACTCGAGAGCGACTAGAGGCAATTAAAAAATATCTACCTGTTCGTGATTCTGTTAAGCAACAATTACAATCGCGTCAGGAATCTCAAGTTGAATTTGAAGAGGATACAAAAAAATTATTTAAACCTATCACTGAGACTACTAAAGGTATTCTACCTGTGTTAGAGAAAACCGCTGAAGCAACTGGAAAAATAGCAAGAAGAACAAGAAAGACAAAAGAAATTTTACGTGAACTTCCAGCCGAAATAGCTGCTGCGATGCCAGTCCCTGAAATACCTGAGGATGAAGATCAACCTGAAGGTGCTGAAGCACCAGCTCCTAAACCAAAATCAGCAGGTCATATAAGTACTGCTGAATTGAAAAATAAATTTTATGAAGAAATTATTAAGGCAATTAATAATTTGACCCAAGATGAACTAGTTGAGTTTGCTGTGGATAGTTTTGGTCGAAGAGATAAATTAATGAAACCTGAACACGCTAAAGATATTAAAAACAGTGAACAATGGCGAAAATATTTATATCGCATACGTATGAATGTTGAACGAGCTAGAGATGATGATCCATTATATCAGGGTTATGTTAGGGAAATTGATAATTTAATTCAATCAAGAAGAGAGGAGAAAAAACAACAAGAACAGCAAAAACAACAACAAAAACAACAAAAACAACAATAAAAACAAGGAAAAATGAAACAATTACAAAAACCTCCAAAACAAAAAAAATTTGAGCAATCACTTCGTGATTATCCAGAATTACCAAAAACACCACCGAAACCAATTAAAAAAGTACAACCGAAACCAATTGATGAGGAGAAAGAAGAATATTTTCCGTCAGACACCTCTCCTGGCGCAACTGGAAGTGGTCTAGGAAGTGGTCTTATTACTTGCCCCAATAATGTCCTTCCTGATGTTGATCGATTAGAAATCCTCATTGGAGGAAAACGAGCTGGTAATAATTCATCAGAAATCATTAATGAAGCAGCTGATATTTGTAAACGATTATTTACAGGCGGTATCATGGATATTAATGTATATCGGTCTCTCATTAATGAAATCGCCGATGATTATCATAGTGACTAAGTATGTAATTAGTTATAAAGTCATTTAATAACAAAATGATCGTGCATGGTACTCAACGTGGACCTACCATGGTCAGGGTAATAAACTCTCGATTACCGGTATACAAAACGACCTACGGAGATGGACTAGGTGATGTTGTTCAGGGTCTGTTTAGAAGAATAGCCTCAAAAACAATACCGATTGCAAAGCAGCTAGGAATGAAAGCTATTGATGTTGTTCGTGAAAAAGGTATAGGCGCTGTTGGTAATATTGCTAGCAAAGCATTCTCAGCAATCAAAGATAGACTATCACGATTAATACGCAGACCACAAGCGACCCGACCTCAACCTGTGAAATTACCTAGCACTGAAGTGATGCCCGCAAGTGTCAGTAAAATAATAAATCAAGCCGCTAATCAAAAACTAGCAGAATTAGCTGATGTCCCGATATCGGAAAAGGAAAAAAATATAACTGCTAGTCTGATAGCAGGAAGTGGTCTCACTTCCCGAAGTGGTCTTCGAGTTAGACGAAGACGATAATAATAAAGATGTTTAAGCGCATATCTGACCCCGCGTTTGACATGGACGCACCAGTTCTCAAAGATGAGTCTTCTTATGATGCTCGAATTCCAGATCAGTGTGGACGAATCGAACTACAGGTTCAGGATACAAGTAGGTATTTCTTGCCCGCTGAAGCATTTATTGAAGTTGAAGGTGAAATTTTAAATAACGTTGTTCCTGCAGCACCAGTAGCATATGCCGCTGATATTAGGGTTGGTTTTGTTAATAATGGTATTATGGCGTTATTTGATAGCGCTACGTACATGATTGACGGAAAAATATTGAATCAATCCAGAAAGACGTCGACGTTGCAACGACAATACTTGGTCTTGCGAGATACAGCGACGATTATTCAAGATCAGCTGGTCCATCAATGATGTTCTCAAAAGATACTTCTAACCACTCTGATAACAATCAATACAATATGAGACGACCAAGAAACTTCGCCAACAACCTTGACGCTGATGTATGGCCGGTGGTTCATGGTTCTAATCCAAATTTCAACTTAGGATTTGCAGCACGTCAAGCAATGTTGCATGGTGGAAGAAGAGCATTTTCATGTGCAATTCCACTGGCACATATTTTTGGATTCTGTAGAAATGTCAGAAAAGTCATTTTCGGAGCCAAACATACGGTTGTACTTGTACGAAAAGGCGATGATAATGATGCATTATGGAGACCTATTGGTGATGCTGGTAAAGTAATACTAACAAAACTTTCCCTGTGGATGCCAGTGATGACTCCAACAATATCTGAAGAAGATCGGTTGTTATCTTTTATGAGTCAAGGTGGTAAATCAACGTTGTCATGGTTAACAATGACCACAGATGCTGTTCAGAGTGCAATTGATGGTTTATTTACATGGCAGATAGCTTCTCAGCAAGGTGTTTCTGCACCAAGACATATATTTATTGCGTTTCAAAATACTGCACGATTAAACGATCAAACACATAGTCACATGATATTTGACCAACTCGGTGTTTCTGAGATTTCATTAAGGATAAATGGACGTCAAGAACCATCCGAGGATATATTACTGAATTTTGGAAATAATCATGTAGCACGTGCATATCATCGTCTTATGTCGTTCATGGGTCGTGATCAAAACATTGATACTGGTTTACAAATATCGCAGCTAGATTTTACAACGCTGTATCCGATTTATTACTTTTCACTAGAACATTTAGATTTAACAAGACAATCTGTTGTAGATATTCATCTTCGAGCTCGTGTGGCAGCGGTAGGTATTGCTAATTACAGAGCAATTGCCGTTATACTCAGCGATAAATCGATGTTACTCGAAGGTGTTGGTGGACGAATGAGAGTTATTGATGCTCCAGTAGAAAACATGTAATTAGATCGTTCATAATATTAATAATGTCATATCATCACGTTAGTGTGAGTCTGACTCCTGGTCAGATTAAAAAGCTACAATCGGCATAAAAAATTAACTATGGAATAAAAATATCGCTAAAGCGAGAACAAATGACCGGTGCAAATAAATTATCGTTGACCGAGCGTCAGTTCAAAAACTTCAATGAAGCTAAAAAATCAAATAAAGGCGTCAAACTTAATCTTTCTGCGGGCGCCATCAAAGATATTGCTAAATCGGGTGGTATATTTCCGCTTCTCGCAGCTATACCAGCTTTAATAGCAGCTGCAGCCCCAGCTGTTGCAAAAGCAGCTGCATTAGGCGCTGTTGGAACAGCTGCTGGAATGGCGTTAAAGAAAGCAACCGGACAAGGAATCAAAAAAAAAGGAAAAGGTCTAAGATTACCAGGAACCACGTATTCGTGGTACGGAAAGGGTCTAAGATTACCAGGGACCCTGTATTCGTGGTACGGAAAGGGTCTAAGACTTCCCGGGACAGTTTACTAATATCACCCATGTCCAATTTTGATTTACTTAATGCCGCTAAGCAATTAAAAATAAAAAATTTCAAAGGTGTTTTTATGCGCGATCAATTACCTAAAAAAACCAAACAATATTGAAACCGGTATCATTAATCTCGATAAAAACTCTGGCCCAGGCACGCACTGGGTCGGATATGCAATTGATCCACGTGGAATTATTTATTTCGATTCGTATGGATTAGTACCACCAAAAGAATTTCTTCATTATGTCAGCAATAATACTGCTCCAATCTGGTATTCAACGCTACCAACACAAAAAATAACTGATCCTCCAATATGCGGTCGTGAAACCCTCGCTGTGCTTGATGCTGTATCAAAATCAACAGCACCGCCTCATAAAGTCGTGCACGCGTTCACTACACTACGTCATAACACTTAAACAGATATCAGTAAATATAATGGTAGGTATTTATGGAAGATCTACTCGCAAAGATAAGGAGAAGATCGATTTATCTAAATATGCAACTCTTGATCAGCTCAGAAATGAAATCGATGATTTATTAAATATCACAAGTGTGGATCAAAATGAAGTCGTCGTTTTTCAGGACAAACAAGGACGATTAAAAACGAGTAATATACAACTACTAGATGTATTTATACGAATTCCCAACGCGGTTGTTAATAATATCGTTACTTTCACTGATCAAGGTAGAATACAGGATTCCGGTAAATCGGTTAACGACTATGTTAAGAAAACTGGTGATGTATTTACCGGTGACATTATTATGTCAGGAAGAAAAATTACATATCTTGGAGATCCAACCTCGGATACAGACGCAGCAACAAAAAATACGTCGATGATCAAGAATCCAAGTACGTGTCAGTGCGCGGTGGTATAATGCGTGCATTTCTCGACATGAATAATAATGGTATTAATAATCTCAGAACACCAGAAACAGATTTTGACGCTGCAACAAAGAAATACGTCGACGATAAGGAAATTCCAATAATGACTTCGTTAACGACAATCAATGATGGAATTGCTACATTTAGAACTGATTATATTAATCACGTACAAACATTTCTAAATTTTCGTAGAAATGTAAACAGATCTATTAATTACTTTTTTGGAACTCCACCAAATGTTATTATTAATCTCGCTGACATTAACACAAGACTCAACGATATTGTTAGTGGAATTCCTAATATTATTCAAAAAACTAATCTCGTTAAAATTCCACACAAGCAGATCATTAACATGGTATACACAGTAGCATCAGGATTAGGAATATGGACACTGCAAGATAATAATCTCAAACACACCGCAGAAGTCACTGGCATATACAGACTGTCTATATTTAGCATGGCAAAATTCAGTATATTTACTACATTTCCATGGCGTTATTCAAACAATACTTTTTCTGGAGTTGTATCCGTCATAATAAATAAAGATGCGGAAGAAACATTTCTGCTGGAAGCATCTGATAAAAATTTAACCAGAGCGTTATACTGGTGGTGCTTGGAATTTGTATGTGAAACTCCTCAATTAGTTATCTAGATAAGTATAATGAATCAAGAGTCATTTATCGACGTTCAACGTCACAGATATGCTCAAGTATGTGAGTGTCAAACCAAACTAAAAAATATCATCGACGATTACACGATAAAGGTAAAAAAATATCGTCGACGTGTGGTTGTTATTGATATAATGGTATACTCGGTTTCTGCTGTTATTGCTGGAACTGGATTATTACTATCAACAATAACGATGACAGCGCCTGCAGTTGTAACAATTATAGTTTCAACGGCAACAACATGCGCAGGTATTTTCAGCATTATCGCTAAGAAAATATCTACGTGTACAAATGATAAATTAAACGAGTACATAATGAAATTGCACACAGCAACAGCCACCTACACTAAATTATGCTCGTATCTTTCGGCGTATCTCAGTGATGGTAAAATATGTGATGAGGAGTTCGTAACGATAATGAAAACCTACGATGAAGCATTCATAATCGCTAGTGACAATAACGGAAAGATGGAGAATTAAATAATAACGATAACAATAATGTCATCGTTAGAATTGCTTCAGCAGATCGTAGCTAATACAACGCCGTCAAAAACTACTATGATATCATTAAGTTCAACCAATCCTGAATTTAGCGTTAACTTTCCAACCGCAATTCCAGCAAAGGAAATAGCACTAGCGCAGCTTCGAGTTTATCATAGCTGGCCAAATATCAGGTCAAAACCGTTTGGTGGATAACCAGCAAATAATTCACTGGTATTTGCGAATAAGATTAAACCTGATGGAACACCTGATTGGCAAGTTGTTGGAATTTCAACGGGCAGTTATCAAATAGAAGGGATTAATGATGAGTTCCAACGCAGAATTAAATCTATCACAGGGAAAGAATCTAAAATAGCGATTACTGTTTACGAACCAACACTATCAGCGGTGATTGAAATAAATTCTCCTGATTACCTCGTAGATATTTATCAAAGTTCAATTAGATCAGTGTTTGCATGGCCTGAAGTTGCACCTGTTTATAATGGAGTTTCAGAACCAAAAATAGAAGAATTTAAAACGAGTGAAGAAAAATTCATTAAAGATCCAGAATATCGAGGAAAACAACCATGGAGTAATACAAGATTTGGATTTCCAAACGACGATAGATATTACTTTACCGATTTTGACGGTAAAAGAATCCCCAAGTTGAATAAAGCATTATTTATTATTAACACAGACACCAAGACGAAGATTAGTTTCTATACTGTTGATGTAGGATTTATTAAACGTTTTTTAGATACTCTTAAACCTGAATACGATAAAACGTTTAATGATTTAAGAAATTTACTTATTTCATTATCACAACATTATAATGAAAGTGTAAAGCAGCAAATAATCGAGTCAATAAAACATTTAAATGGTATCTTATTCGATTTATACATCGTCAATCGAAGTATTATAAACACTGCGACTAAATTCGATGGAAATCGTTACACAAATCCAGAATCTAAACAAGTATTTCTTGATCATTATAAAATAACAGAAAAAGATTTACAAACACTCATTATACCAGATTTAAATAACGCTGAAATGAAGAAATCATTAAATGATCTTATTGAAGAATATTATCCGGGAGTAATTGAATCGTGGAAAAAAATAGCCCCACCACCGGCTATATTAAAACACAATAACAATCCCTTTGGTGCCGGACGTCATATATCACCAGGCATTGTAAATATAACATCAGTTATTGCAGTCAATCTAGTATGTGATGTTATTGAAGGTAGCTATCAGGTAGATCTTTCTAAGTCTAGCCAGGCCCAGCAAGGGTACATATTATATAGTTTTAGTCCGTTGGCACCTCCCGGTTGGTTAATTGTATCAGAGCCAATTAACCCCGTGTACCTGCGAGTTCATAATCCGTTATTATCAAGGATACACTTTAAACTTACAGACCAAAGCAATCGCATTCTGGACACAAGAAATGAAGAACTAAATATAAACCTGTATGTACGTTCATAATGCGTTATCATAACAAAAAAAAAAAATATCCAGATGTGTATAATACTGTATTCTTTGTTTACATAAAATCCGTGCACAGTGCGCAATCGAAATCTATTATCTAGAAGGTTGGGCTGCATATTGATTATTCCATAACAGCTGTGCAGCGTAAAGTTATTTTAAGAACATCTGCTATGACTAAATCAATTTCCTTGGTTATACGCATAGACTCAATGTTATACAGAATTATATATATTTTTTGGAAACTAGAAATCTCATTTTACAGAGAAAACTGTGGTTTTTGTTACTGTAGTTTTTAGGAATGTAGCGATATGACTGACAAATTGTTAAGCTAAGGCTATTGGTAAATACATATTAACTTTTTCAGTATGTATTTATAACAAGGTCCGATAGCTCAGTTGATAGCGCGTAGAAACTCTCATCCGGAGGGTCATGGTTCGAAACCCGAGAAAGACAAATTGTCTGCGGGAGGCGATTTTAGGCCAAGATTTATAATCTATTGGGGGCCTTGGCCGAGCCCCAGTCTATTTGTGAACAGAATTTAGTATACCTACCAGCGTGTCAACACGTAGTAGGTGTCAGTTTTGCACCCTACGGATTTGATATTTGGGGTGGGTGTGCTAGTTTCTGTTCACAGGTAGAGAAAAGGCCATTATCATCATTGTATATAATCATAATCATCATTGTATATAATCATAATCATCATTGTATATAACCATTATCATCATTGTATATAATCATTATCATCATTGTATATATAACCATATATCACCTTCATTATATATAACCATTATCTTCATTGTATATAATCATAAATGTGACCTCTGAACTTGCTCGGATGTCAAAAGGCAACCGGGGAGTTCACAAAGGTCAAAATGTGCCGTCCCTAATTAAGTTTATATGTGACCTCTGAACTTGCTCGAATGTCAAAAGGCAACCGGGGAGTTCACAAAGGTCAAAATGTGCCGTCCGCAAAAATCAACATCACATGACCATCTGTAAATATATAATCATTGTTCATCAATCAGTTTATATGTGACCTCTGGTCCTACTAAGATGTTGTTTGACACCTTAGGGGATCACATGGGGTTTGTGTTTCGTCTTTCGGAATTTCCTCTGGTCCTACTAAGATGTTGTTTGACACCTTAGGGGATCACATGGGGATTAATTCAGAATGCTCCTGAACTTGCCAGCATGTTATATGACAAGCTGGGAGTTCATATGGAGTTGTGTTGTGATATATGTTTTGTAAAAAAATATTATTTTTATATTAAATAAACACTTATTATATAATGAATTTTGAAAATATCAATGTCATTGTTTCTGCGATTAAAAAATTACAACATAACGGTATCAATGTATCTGATAATCTTAATGCTGAAAAGATTCTATGTGATTTTGACTCATTACAACAACTAAAAAACGAGAACAGATTTACGCTATCCGCTGATTACAAGTTTATGAAAATTATCCAGCAAGGAATGTTAAATTCACTGGCAACCGTCACTGATGATCAGGTAAAATTGTTTGTGCCTCTCTCAAACGCTATTGACAAAATCAAGCTAGAATTATCTCATGAATACGAACAGAAAAAGATCATGAACTTTCGTATAAGACAGTTAAGAGAGTATTGTGAAAATACGAGTGAAAATGACAGCGATAATGATGGACCCTTGACTGTAATTATGGCTAAACAAAATCCTTGGGAAAATTAACATTCTGCTTAGGTATCAAGTACAATTGCACATTGTGTAATGTTTTCGTTGAGTTTGCTAGTTTTCGTTAGGCGAAAACCCCAGGAAGGTTAACGGAAATTAACATTACGTTTTTGATTTATCGATCAAAAACCGGTTTTTTCCAGTTATTTTGTTTGTATTATATGCATTTTATGATAAAAAAAAAAATCCGGAAAAAACCGGTTTTTCATCGATAAATTTAAAACCTAATGTTAATTCCCGTTAACTTTCCTGGGGGTTTGACCCTCAGAATTTGTCAAAATCTGACTGATTTTCACTGATTTTTGGTCATTTTTCATGCAAAAAACGAGATTTTCGAACAAAAAACGCGGTTTTCAGAACAAAATCAACGAAATAAAAAAACCCACTAAATATTTATAAAAATTATTTTTATTTGCAGTACTTGAGATCCAAATTCACTGGTATAGACAATCAGGATAGCTTTTGACATTAACTCGTATAAACGGATAACTACGATCATTATGCTTGACGGAGCGCTAAATCATTTGGTAACATTAAAAATACGGTAGAATAAACGTATTGAAATCTTATTTGTTGTGCAAATCTTTTAGAAAGGCAGATTTCTGTATATTTTCTGCCACGTGTTGTACCGATCGTATATGTATATCAAAATAGCTGGCAGCCTCATTCATTGATGGGAAAGTTATTTCTTGGTCTGTTTCTGTATTTATAGATTTAATAACTCTCTTTACGAATACTTTACACCTACCTGTGTTTCCGAATTTACAATTTTGACTCTGTGTTATAATTCGCAGATTAGATAAATTATTATTCTGGGGATTCCCATCCAAGTGGTCAACTACAAATCCGTCTTTGATCAGTCCAAAATAACACTCGTAGGTAAATATATGAGATAAATATCTTTTTTTCCCAGCACTGAATCTAAAATAACCAGTATTATCAATACTACCGACTGGTTTTTTCAATCTGCAGTTTCTAATCACACCTTCTCGAGATGCTTCATAATTGGTAATGATTGGATGTGACACAAACTCATTTTGTTCCATTTATATATATAATATTTATTTGTCTAAATCATTGTTTTTTGAAAATCTAGCCAGATAATCTTCTTCGGTTTTTATAGGAGAGTCAGCGTTATATTTTTTATCGTAATATCGTTTCAACTCTCTGTATTTTTTACCACCGCATTGCGCACACAGTTGAGTCTTTCCTCGCACTCCAGCGCTACAAACAATACACAGTTTTGGTCCTAGACTCCCATTTCTGACGCATTGCATATGATAACTACAATATTCATTCACACATGTTTTGTTACACGGAGACGTATAACCGATTTTTAACCAGTGGCAGTGATTTGGTTGAATCATATACAAAAGATTCATGTTCAATTAAATATATATTTGCCTTAATTATAATATGGAAGAATTATCCATGATTGAACCCTACGCAACCAGATTCGATCTTGACAGACTACCCGAGTATAAAATTAGTATTTCGATGCAAGATCTAGCTTTAACGAATGCGGATATAACTAAACGTATCCGTGAGGCCAAGAAGGAATTTCGTGACGATGGTGCAGTTCATGCATGGTCAACATTCAGGATAGGACATATCGTTAATATGATGAACGACAAACGAGGAAAAGTAATTATTAATCACCTTGATAATCAAAAATATTTCATTTTAATAAAGTTTATTGTAGAGACAGATGATGATATCTGGATTATTCGTGATAAGCGTGATCCAGTCCGTGTGCAGTCCGGGGGTAATATCTTCTTGAGTAATAAATCTAAACCAGGAATACTAACTGGTATAGATAAACCGTATTATGAGAAATCGTACCCTGTAACTGCGGTTGTCTATGGAATATTTCCGCTGAATGATAAACCTAATGTTGCGGATCTCAAACCGATGAAATTGTCATCACTGACTTCGTCAACGAGGATAAACTGCGTGGCTGAGCGAGTTACAGAATACTTTACAAACGCGATACGTGGTAATGGTTTAACTGATTTAAGACGTAAAAAAATAAATGCATGGGCAGAGTCGGTTAAAGATACCGGAGCGTCTATCAGCGACGTTGCTGAGCTAGAGAAGAAATTAAGATTTCCAATAGCAGTGAAAACGTTAACCGGAGAGATTTTGTACAAACCGAAATATATAAAAAATGGAACTCCGATAGATATTATTGATCATAACGCGCACGCATGGACTGCTGCAGTAACAATATTTCCACGAGATAGAACGGTTAAATTTTATGACGGTGATATCTTTGATTTTATCAAGAATATTAGTAAAACCGATCCTGTTTCTGTTTGGTTATTTCAGAGTTCGGAATATAATCATTATGATCAATTTGTACGACCTAACGGTGATATTTATCGTATAGAATCTCTCCATGAGGAAATGGAACATCTTGCGCAACGCCTTTGGCGTGAATATACCTCTGATGATGTCATAGTTAGACAATTATTGAATAACTGTTTTACTGTTCCATCAGTCGCTGCTCATTTCGCTCAGGAGAAAAATTCATGGAAAACGACACGATCGGAATTTCTTGAAGATGTCAAGAAAAGTTGTATAGAATATGGGCACGGTGGATTATGGAACACCAAATACGATTACAATGATGTTATCTCTGTTGATATGGTAGCGTGTTATCCTGGGAGTTTTCTTGGATATGGAGCATGTTCTAAATACTTTAAGAGATTCGGACATCCTACACATGACATGACCAGGGTTGCGATAAACGGACCCTTACCAGATTTTGACTTAACAGGATTTGCTCACGTAGAATCATTCGAGTTTAGAGAAGATCTCCATGCGATTACTTATGCTTGGTTCGGAAGACATTTTTCAGAACGACGTTGGGTTCCGATAGTACTATTGCGATATATGCTTGATGCTGGATTTTTAATATCGTTGAGAGTAACTGAAGCGATTATATCGTATAGTTCACAGAAACAAGTTTGGTTGCCAGAACCGGACAGATTTAGTGTCGATGATACCAGGAAAGAATTCCCTGATATTGATGAAGATCATATCATTAAAATAAGTAAATGCAGGAACGAGTATGATGAGAAACTTGCAAAAGATCTCGGCAGAAAAATAATCGGTAAGTTTACACAAGGAGGATCACATGATCATAAACGAGCGTGTACAAGATTGATTATGGACGATGCTGAACTAGATTTTAAAATCGCTGATACAACGGAGAAAAACACATTTATAAACCGATGTAATGCTTATTTATCAGATGGAACAAAACTAGGTACCATTGTGAGCTATACTGATGGCGAATCACCGCAGTTTACTCATTTAAGATCTTCGATGCTAGCGTACGTTTCGATAAATCTATTATCGATGATAAACAGATTTCCTCGTTACGCTGTCAGAGTCGCTACGGATTCATTTTATGTACACAAAAAAATGTAAAGATTTATTAAAACTCAGTAATGGTGAATGGGAGACATGGAGGATAAAACAAGAAAATATATTTAGTTATTCTGAATCTGCCGATGTTGAAATTGCGGAGACATATTACAGAAATAATAATCAAATGTCAAAGTCATCTGCACCATCTGTGTATGATCCTGTATCTAGACATAAGACCGTTTATCTTAATGGGTGTGGTGGTTCAGGTAAAACAACTCGTGCGATTAATTTATTTATAAATAATACATCAGATATAATTGTTTTGACACCTACACATAAACTTTCTAGAGAAATAAAGCAACGAGGAGTAAAATCATGTACATATCACAGTTTCTTTAGATGGTGCGGAGATACATGGACCCCATCGCGGATGGGTGAAAAATATATACCTAAGTATATCATATGGGACGAGATATGCACGGTGTCGTTAGAAACACTAAAAACATTTCTTGAATGGTTGTTATTGAAGAATACTGCTGTGATTATGTGTGGCGATCATGGTCAACCACCACCCTTTGTTGGACAGTCTCCACATGAATGGTTGAAAACATTTGTAGATTATTACGAAGGAATAAATGATGACCATAGAGCTATTGATGAACCGCTAAAAGAGCTTAAAAGATTAATCAGACTTCAACCAGATCAAATACAATGCGAGATTCTGCGTAAAGTAATTGCAGAAACTTCTATGAATGATTTTTGGATTTTATGGAGGCCTGCTGATTTGATAGTCGCGAGTAGAAAGATAGTTCGTGATGAACTACAAAAGAAATTATTTACGTTACATAAAGAAAAGTTTCCGGATTTACCTGTACCTTTGTGTTATCGCCCATCAGATACTCGACGACAAAATATTGAAGTTGAAATACCAGGTGGAGACGCTGAAAATGTCCGGGTACAGAATCTTGTCTTGAATGATATCGTGTTGGTTCCTGTTGATGTCGTTGAGAACGCGTTGAACATAGTTAAATCGCTATGGACGTTAGGATACGCTATAACGATTCACTCGTCGCAGGGATTAACTATAACTGATACTAGAATCTGGATTGTAGATGATCGTATCGAATGGTCAAACTTAGTCTATCTCGCCGTATCTCGAGTCAGGAGAATATCGCAACTGCGTAGGGTTATTGTAGATTACGTAATAACTGAAGAAATAACTAACAATATCGACATCAATAAAAAATTAGTCAGCTATAAACAGTGTGACAAAAAAAAATAAGCGTGACTTTGATCTTGATGCTGAATTTATTATAACACTAAAACAACTACAAAATAATCATTGCGCAAGTTGCAACTGTAATATGTCATGGCAGCGTTCAAATAATAATCCAAGACAATTTACCGTAGACAGAATTAATAGTGATCTCGGTCATACACGTGATAATGTGATGTTGACCTGTCTTGAGTGTAATCGACGTCGAGGCTCTGGACGTTTACAAAATTGAGCTTGGTGGTAATTGCGTATCCTCATGAATTACTTGTAATTGTTCACGTACAAATCCACGTTGAGGAGCTGTAGAATCTAGTCTGTATATTGGAGGTCTACCAGTGGATCTTACCACGCTAGAAATTTTATGTGTAGTCACGCTCCAGATAGGATCGGTTGCTCTTTTTTTACCACCTTCAAGTTCGCCAGGTTCATATAAATATCTAACTGTAACATTACCTAATACTGGTTCAGGTTGTTGTCCGTTATAGCTACGGGGTATATATTTTCTTTTGATCGCATTAGAAAGTTTCATGGAAGTTGCACGAGTAATTTCATTATTCAACGCAGCTATCACACTCGGTAATCTTGCAACCCATTCACGAGATCTATCCTTGAGGTCAGTAGATATTTCCTTTGCGTATTGGTATCCGAATAACCGCTCAGCAAGTGTTCTATTAAATCGTTCAACGATTGCCTGATCACGATGAATTTCAGTATGTCCTCGTCTGATTTTAACGTTGTGCTTGTTCATCAACGATGATACTACTCCAAGAAATTCTTTACCAGGATCAACTTGTAATAACCGTGGCCATCGTAGAGCACCACGTTGATAAATGCGCTCAAACGCAGATGCAACTTCAGATGCTGTCTTTGTTGATAATGGCTCCGCTTCTTTGTATCTACTCGCAACATCAACAACAGTCAATGCGTATTTGTACGTGCGTGATTTTCGTCCACGTGTTTTAATGGTATCGTGTGGTAAAAACAAAATATCTGCTTGATGAACTTCATTAGGAACGCTAACATCAAAATGCGCATACTGAATTCTTTTAGGTGGACTTAGGAAGATTTGCCATATTGCCTGTCGTGCTAACCATGATGCAGCAACATCACGTGAAACTTTTGCTGCTTCGGCGAGTTTACTAATCGCTGCTTTACCTCTCCAGAATCCTCTCGGGGAATAATAAACAGATTCCATTATGATAGTTATATAATTAATTACCAGACCCTAGCACTAGTTTACCTTTCATAGCAGTTTTTACTAGAAAGCTAGCGAGAGATTCTCTGAGAGATTTATTAGGTATAGAATTTAATGCATGAATCAATTTCACATCTGCGAGATGCCGCTGTTGCAAATCTGGACTTTTATAAGCAACATCATGAACGTGACACGCTTGATCAATTTTATTTACTGGATACTCTCCTGGTTTTGGTTGATTTTGGTCATCGAGTCTGATATCGAGACGAGTTCCTGGACCACAATAATTATATCCGGGTAAATGTTTCTCACCGGGATATTTAGCCCATGGAGTTCCTGGTAATTTTCCTAACGAAGCAGCAATATCTCCACCTGTCTTTATTCCTGACTTAGTCATGGAGACAAATTTATATTTCTTGGTACCACATTTCACACACTTACTTGTAAGTGCTCGTCTTTTATTTTTTGTTGTTATTGTCGTTAATTCAGTAGTATCGGTAGGTGCTCTGCATCGAACACAGTATAGACTCATATTATTAATTATATGGATATAATTGACTTTTCTGCGACACGAAAACAAGAGCCAGTAAAGCACCATCCAGCGTTACCAAATTCTATCAGAATGATTATAATAGGTCCATCCGGAAGTGGAAAAACGCAATTATTACTTAATTTAATAATGCGATGGCTGAAGTGGGATAAATTGTATTTGATAGCACCATCTGTAGATGATCAGCGATGTTACGAAGTACTTAAAGATTTTAATGAAAACGCAAAATTGTTGCATGAAGACAGTGTCATAGACTTTATTACTGATATTGATGAAGCGCCATCTGTAGATGATCTGGATGGATTTATTAATAATTTAGTAGTGTATGATGATGTTATGCTGGACAAACAATCAAATCCAGCTAGAATATTTTCTCGAGGTAGACATAAAAACACAGACGTGATTTATGTTACACAGCGTTATACACAAATTCCAAAAGTGATCAGGGATAACTGTAACGTTTTAGTTGTGTTCAACGGAGTTGATAATCATACGCTGCAAAATATTTATTATACTTGGTGTTCTGGGGACATGGACATGAACAAATTTAAAAATTTCTTTTCAAAAGCACAAGCTACTCCCTTTGGTTTTGTAACAATAAATTTACATGATCCGAGGTCAAGATATCGTAACGGACTTGATACAATTTTTGGATAAAAACCATAGCAGCAGAGAGGGTGGACGACATACGCGTAGTGACCAGTACGTGAAAAAATCAGAAAAAATCTGGTCAATTAAAGAAGTTTTTACTATTAAGACAAAAACTTTTTTTTTCAGCCTTCGTGGGAACCCTTAAATTTCAAAAATAAGGTCTCTACAAAGTTGTAGGGTCCACCCTCTCTGCTGCTACACGTGCTTCATCACGCAATGACATAATGTAATTATGTCAGACATTTTAAATTAGATATACTTAAAACATGTTATTTTTTTATAAAGGCAATACTTTATTCCTACGAAATTATGGTTGATGTTATTACGTTTACATTAATGCGTTACGATAATTTAAAACTATATAACCTTTACGTTAATATGTTACTATGGTTCAAAATATTAGTACGTTTACATGTACGTGTTTACCATGGTTTAAAATTATATTAAGTTTACATTAATTTGTTACCATGGTTTAAAATTGTATTAAGCTTACATTAATGTATTACAATGAGTAAAAATTATATTACGCTTAAATTAATGTGTTACTATGGTTTAGAATTGTGTAACGTTTAATGTGTAAATATGGTTTAAAAATGTGTTTCCTTTATAATAATGTCTTACCTTGGTTTAAAATTTTATTTCGTTTGCAACGTGTTACCATGGTTAAAAATTATATTCCGTTTACAATATGTTAGCATATTTTAAAATAGTATCACGTTTACATTAGTTTGTTACCAATGTTTAAAACTGTATTACGTTTACATCAATTTGTTTAAATGGTCTGAAATTATATTACATGTACAGTTATCACATTTGCAAGGAGGCGGTGGCTTTGTTTATGTTTACGGGTTTTAAACTTGGCCACCGATCTCCTTGGAGTATTTGTCCGACAGTTATATCGATTAAAGAATGCAAGGTTGTTTAGGCTTCTGTTGACCCATCAAATCTTAAAAAAAAAAATAACCAAAGAATGTGACTAGAACTGTTTAAGACTCATCTATAAGAGTTCAAGAGACCAAAGATCTGGATCTTTACGCCTTCTTTTTTTCTCTTTCTGTGGTAGAGTGAACATGCGGAAAGAACCAGTCTTTTATTTTAGCAGCTCCGTATCTTGTTTTTCTCTTTTTGTGGTAGGGTGAACATGCAGAAAGAACCAGTCTTTTATTTTAGCAGCTCCGTATCTTGTTTTTCTCTTTTTGTGGTAGGGTGAACATGCGGAAAGAACCAGTCTTTTATTTTAGCAGTTCCGTATTAAGTTCTATTTTCCAACCGATTATAGAAACGTATGCATGTTATGTTCTTTCTCAGACGACTGTCCTATTGCATACAGACACATCGCTTTGTTATTGACTATTATATATAATCGCTTATAACTCGAGTCCAATTAAAAACAACATCATGAAACGGCAGATCTGGACCTATGTAGTTTGCAGTTGGAACTGACCTATACGATAGTATATACGGTAAATATCTACATTACAATGTGCAGTTCACCGTATGACCAAACTATCAAGGAAAGGTCACATGAAAGTGAGTGTTCTCAATATCACTTGCACGGTCCGTAGGCTACTACCAAATAAATATAAAGGATATTTTCTTTTTCTACGTTAATACCGGCTATATTTCATCGTGTGGTGCCAAAAACATGAAGCCACGAGTTAAAATATCACACTACTGGTACCACAAGATGAATATTTCCGGTATTAACGTGGGAAAAGAAACTTTTCTTATTATTATATACCAAACTTACTCCAGAATCGAAGTTTAGAAGATTCAACTCACTCTTCGATACAACACTTTTTATCCCCACCCCTTTTCTGTCCTAAATTCAACTCACTTTCATAGCCTGATCATATAAATATACGCGACTTAAGAAAGCGGTAGGATTAGGTTTACCTAGTCTGTCACAGTAAATTATATTTTTGCCATTTTGTTAACTGTTTGATACTATCTGAAAACAATGCAAGTCCGATTCAGCAATGCATCACAGCAGGGTTTGGTCGTTGTCGTCGAGGAAGTAAGGGGATATAACTTTAGAGAGACGCGAGTGGCGTCTGGTCAAATTTCCATATCAAAGATTAATTTCCATGTCTGAAATGTTATGCAATTTCTGTTTGCATGTATTACTTTGGTAGACATACAAGATCAAGCGCTGCATGGCATGATGGGAAATCTTATATTTTTGCATGTGAAAATAGAAGGATATATTCGACACATGTGAAAATATAAGGATATATTTTTCACATGTGAAAACATAGGAATGAAAAAAAAAAGAAAATTATTTATACAATAAGTCTATATATTTCACACTTAAGTATATAATAAAACATTAATTGTCACGGTCCGTATGTTTCTACCAAAAATATAACATAATAATTGTCACTGTCATAAACTTCTACAAAAAAATAATATAGTAATTGTCACAGTCCGTAGGCTTCTACCGAAAATATAACATGGTATTATTACAGTCTGTAGTCTTCTACCAAAAATACAACATTATTTGTCACGATCCGTAGGTTTCCACCAAAATATAACATGGTAATTGTCACAGTCCGCAGGCTTCTACCAAATATATAACATGGTAATTGTCACAATCCGTAGGCTTCAACAGAAATATAACATTAATTGTCACGATCCATAGTCTTCACCAAAAATATAACATGGTAATTGTCACAGTCCGTAGGCTTCAACAAAAATATAACATTAATTGTTACGATCCGTATGCTTCCACCAAAACTATAACATCTTAACTGTCACGGTCCGTATCCTTCTACCAAAAATATAACATTAACTGTCACAATCCATAGACTTCTACAAAATATATAACATATGAGGTGTCACTACCTGTAGGCTTCTTCAAAAATATAACATTAATTATCAAGGTCCGTATTCTTCTTCCAAAAATATAACATATTAATTGTCACTGTCCGTAGGCTTCTACCAAAAATATAACATTAATTTTCTACAACAAAAAAAAATATATAACATATAAATTGTCACGGTATAGGTTTTACCCATGAAGCGGATCCCGTGGGAAGGGGGGGGGGGGAATCATCAAGTATTGTGTAACTTATTCATAGAAACTAAAGTCTACATTGCAGGGTTTTGCATCTATCAGTGTAATTTTTCTGAAGGAGTGACAGACTTTTGTGCGGAGCCATGCTGTGAGCACAGCTGCTGCAGTGGAAAGTAAATAACTCTCTCTCTCTCTCTCTCTCTCTCTCTCTCTCTCTCTCTCTCTCTCTCTCTCTCTCAGTGGATTTCTTCATGTCACCAGGTTTGGCAGAAACGACATCTTGATTTTGACTTGTCCGTCCAGAGAAGTGGTTAGCAAGAAATCAAGAACACACTCAGCGAAGACAGCTGAAATTCGAAAGGCTTATTTGAATTCATATGTAGATGACCTTATTAAATTTTTCAAGCCTTTACATCCAAGTTCTAATATATTTTAAAAAAACATATTTTTTAAGTTATTGGACATGGAATTAGAGTAAAATGTTTTCTATTCCTCTTGTTAATCCACATTTCAAAATAAAACAAAATACAGTCGTCTTGAATCTTATTGGAACATCAAAGCTGATACTATATTATGACTACATAAAAAATACCATGCTTCGGAATGAAATTTTGTCACACATTATAGAGAAAGTACCAATTCCATTAATTAGTATAGCTTTGTACCTGATACAATTACTGAATGTTTGTATCATAGAAATTTTGCTAACTTTGCAATTTCTGTTGTCAAAAATATGTTGACTGTTTGGAAAATAACCACTGGTATTTACAGATAGTGGCATTGTGGTTGTTTTTATAGATCTAATTAAATATTTATAATTTTTGCTCAATTTCAGTGACCCTAGACCTAGCGTTCACATTGTTGGTATTGCCGCCAGTGGAACTTTGATAGTTTCTTTGCTCATCTTTCTTTTCTGCATCGGAATCTGGTGTAACTCCAAGAGAAAACGACCCCGAAACTATTCAAATCAACTATATCCGGAAAGAAATGCGGCGGAACTGCCAGGTAATTATGAAATGCGACCAGGTAAAAAATTTAAGCGATTTAAACAGCTGAATCGTCGTCTATTTTCCAATAAATGTTTGAACCTGTACGGCAAAATATATATGCGTAAATGATATATAGTGTAGTTTTGGAGATGTTCATGTGAATTGGTCTTTGTGCTGGGTAAAAACAAAATACCACAAGAGAGAGAGAGAGAGAGAGAGAGAGAGAGAGAGAGAGAGAGAGGGGGGGGGGAGACTTTATTACACTCAGGTTGTAATGTTTACAACATATGAGGTATGTAAGAAAAAGAGCATGAATATAGCGTATGAAATCGTTACATAATGCTTAAGAGGGATTACAAAATTCGGAATATACAATCTTAGAGCCTGAAAATATTTTTCAAGAGTTATATGTTACCTGTATTTATTAATTTAGAAACATTTGTCCTGGAAATGTAAAATGAGGTATAAATTTTGTCTTTCATCCTGAAAATAAGAACACGGCATAAGATAATGATATTCATCACCTATTTTTTTTTTTTTGCGGCTGACAAAGTGTAGGAAGTGTAGTGTTTCGTTATAGGAAACAACCCATCTATCAGTTTCAACAGGAAACTTATGATTTACTTTTTTAACCTTAATTAAGCTTATATATATATATATTTGTAATGAGAGATAGATCTTTTCTAAATTCAAACTAGTTTTAAATAACCTGTAATTTAGACCTTTAGATGACGTATTAATGTTAGCTCCCCAAGTTTGCCTGAATTGATGTTTTAGCCGTAGTTTTGTCAACCATTTAACTGACAAAAACTTTGATTTCTCCATACGTAGCTAAACAGCATCATCTAATATAGCTTTATTTCTATGAGTCATTTATTGTCATATAACTTTTCTTTTTACAAAAATATTTGTATAAGAGAGAGTACATATGATAAGAAATATTTTCTTCATAACCACTAGCTAATCTAGTCCAACAGTTTATCATGCAACTTTTGAATGTTAATAGTTAAGGTAAACAGGCTAAGTTCATTGTATACCATATATACAAGCGTACATATTTTGAAATTCAGTATACTTCTATAACAAAGAAAGTTAAGTTTTTTTCAACTTTATCTGATCTTACAAAAACCTTAAATTTCATAATCATATGTAAAAATCGGTACAATCGTCTAATTGAACGAACAGTTTCAGCTGTCAATCAATAGGCATATCTAAACTGTGTATGTGCTTTTTAAGTAAATACATACCTTTATTATATATGGATTCTAGATTTATCAGGCGATGGGAGAACTTTCATTTCTGGTGAAATATAAAGTCTAAATATTTATATTCATCTACAACATCAATATCTTCATGTTTTATATTGATTTTGTATGTGTGGTCCTTTTTTTAAAATCAAATACAATAATTTGTGTTTTCTCTCTATTAATTGTAAGTTTCCAGTTATCGCAATATCTGCTAAACGTATCAAGAGTACATTGCATGGCACGAGGATCATCTGCGACAAGTAGTGTAATTAGCGTATAACTGTAACATAACATTTCCCATATTTACAAAGTCGGTATGTTTTGAGGGAACAGCGCACCCTCTACACCCATTTACTAGTAAAAAAAACAGGTCTAGGTCATGTAGGAATAAGGAGAACAATAATGGAGATAAAGTTTCCTCAATCATACACATTTCTTCACGTCATAAAAAACGGAAAATTCTTTTTTTTTTTTTACACAGACACGTGATTTTATTATAAATATTTAAAATAACATGAAAACACTTTCACCTTATGTCTACTGAGTACAATGTCATAATTCAGCTCTCCATGCATTATGAAGGACACTTTTAAAATCATCAAAAGTACAAAAACGTTTCTTTTTGCAATGTCTAATAAATTCAATAAGGCAAGAAGATATTGTCTATTGTGGAAGAACCTTTCCTGAATCAAGCTTGTCTAAGGTAGCTATTTATTATCATAAAGGAATTTAGGCAATCTTAAATTTAATATAGCTCTTAAATTATTATCAAAACAGCTAACTACTGTAATAGCTCTATAATTTGATATATAGGTTTTGTCACCTTTCATTTTTATTAATTGATACAAAAAAAATACCTTTAGTCCAACCATCTGGTACGAAGCCAGTTTTCAAGATTATATTACAATATTTTGCATACAAATTTAGCATTTCAGCAATTGAGCATTTTATATATTCATCTAATATATTATCAGTTGAACTTGCTTTATTATTTTTTACATTGTTAACAACTTTTAATAATTCTTCAGTTGTAATTGAGTCATTCAGACAAGAGTTATCGACAACATTCGCCGCTTGCTCCGTTTCTCGGATTACTCAGTCGTCACTGTGTTCACTGAGTTTATTGCTTTAAAACGTTCAAAATATTATTACAATGTGATACTTTGAACAGGTCTTTTCTTGCCGACATTATTTATCTTTTTTTTTTTTTTTTTTTTTTTTTTTTTTTTTTTTTTTTTTTTTTTTTTTTTTTTTTTTTAATAACGAGAGAAATGCTTTGTGGTGTTTCTTATACTGTTTACTGGCTGTTAGCATATGTATCTAAGAGAAACCTTAACCATAGACGGACGACACCCATTCCCCTGCTCGTGTCATTTCTGAGAACTGCAACCTGGATTGCAGAATTTAGTACGAGCTTTGATCATTTACCAGCTCTCTCCACCAAACATTTCGAATAATTCAGTTCAATCACATGATTTTACACGTTTTCTGCTCTATTCCAACTACGAGGGAAGTAGGCGAGACACATATTCAAGATATATTTTAAGCTGAAATGCGAGAAGCTAATGTATGTAGTACATAAATCTGAACACTGCGGAACATTTAAAAAAATGGTTAAATTATCAATCTCTCTCTCTCTCTTTTCTAAAACGACATACCTAAATACTTAATACGCAGATGCAGAAATTACATGCACTGTACCATCTCGTGAAAAGGAAGGTAACTCCTGTTCTGGGCCTCAATAGTTTTCATGTGGTTAGCTACTCATTAGTTTAAACTTGGATTTAGTCTGTTGAGGTACTGGAAGGGGGCACTGTAGAAGCCCAATCGTATTTCCCACGAATCTAACGTACGGTTTAACATTTGCCAACAAGTTAGTAGTTAGAGTTAATTAATTACGGTACAGTATTTCAGTTAGAAGACAGTTCTTTCAAACAAATATATAATCCTTCTGATCTCCCAACTCCGATACTAAAAGATTCAACAAAACTATGGCATAAAGAATCCGTTTGATAGGTTGATATGCGTGCGCTACAGTTGCATATAACCTGATCGAGGTACATATACCATACAGACCGGAGTATGCAAAAACCTCGACATGTGATATGCAGTCATATCACTTTCCCATCAGCTTATACAACCTATCAACCTGTATAAACATTTGTTTAAAACAATCTTATTTTCTCTAACTTGCAGGTACATCGACGATAGAATCGCCGACTTCAGGCGTGGAATCAGCATCAGTGATTGTAAATCCCACAATTCCTCAAACAGGGGTATACTCATATGACCAAACGGACTCCTTTACGTGTACAGCTAACTTATGCCTAGAAACTATACAAAAAGACAGTGCAAAAGACACTGCATCGTACTCTTCCGAGGACAGCAATATGCATGACAAAAAATTACCTGAAATGAATAAATACATGCATGGTAATACATTGACTGCAAGTGAATCGGCTTATATTGATTCAAAATCAGACAGTACGTTTTAAGTAGAGACCATGGACTATGGTAACCTAGGTTACACACTGACCACCTGAATGTTTGGAAGAAAAAAATATGGTTAATGCGTGGATACATACATTTTAAATTAAGCACCAGTTACGGTTGCAGAGTTTGTTTTCAGAAAGCGCTAATCATCTGATGAATCTGTCATCACTGTATAAAATGCCACATCATGAATCTGTCATCACTGTATAAAATGCCACATCACGAATCTGTCATCACTGTATAAAATGCCACATCATGAATCTGTAACCACCGTATAAAGTGACACACAGTGTGTCTGTAACCATTGTATAAGATGCCACGTGAGAGTCCTGAACTGTTTTCAACCCATACATTTTAGACTGGTCTAATAATGTTTAGAAAGAACATTATTGTCTTAAAATAACATATTATATTACAATTTGATTATCTGTTATAGCTCTTTCTGGGATTTATACTTCTGTGTAGTGTTATGTTAGGATTTGGATTGTATCCCTTTGCCTCAGGATCTTAGATCCTACTTTCTGTAACATTAATTAGGTTGGTGACGGTCCCTTTTTCGTTTCCATTTATTGATGGCACTCTCGGATTGAAAGAGAGAGAAAGAAAGATGTCCCAGTTTCTTGGCATCAAGATTTTAGCCACGTCAATTGTACGCAAGGCCCAATGCAAATGAAAAATGTAACGCTCATTGCATCTTGATTAGTCTTCATGCAACAAGATAATTACAATGCAGTAACTCAATACTGTCTCAATGCCATGATCTATTCCGCGTAAAATTCAATATCAGCTTGCCTATTTTAGCTCATTTAAATACATTTTCCGCAAAACAGATTGTCCCAGAACTTTTAAATGACAACTGTATAACTTTTCACTTATTACGTACTATACGTGATATTTGGCCATACTGTACCCACCTTATTCGCATATCCAGTATCTCTTAAAATGGCGCCGATATCGTATAATTAAATAGACGATTGAAATTGAAATATTAGATGCATGTGCATAGAAAATTTATAAGGATATCTCAAATTGGTGAAAAAAAAATAGAAGTTCTATGTGGGGCGTCTTGTAAAAAAGCCTATTGACCCGCCATGAGCGGAAGTATTTATCCGACGAATGTGCGGATTTGGCTGCAAAAACGTATATACAAGTAAAAACAGCTCCCGTCTGACTTCTATGTCTGCAAACATACGACATTTTAGCATTTTTATTGTTAAATCAAGCCAAAATACGTTTTTAAGATCTTTTTAATCTTATGTAGTCTGCGTTTGCGAGATAGTGGATATTCTCCTAAAGTAATATTTTTAGGTCATGTATTTGAAGAGGAAAAATCTTGCTTACACGGATCAGCTTAGTCATTTTACATTCCTCAGTTATCTCCATAGTAAACTACATAAACTCGGGCACAAGTCAGACCGAAATATGACTAGTGCACCCTCCTTAGCATATTGATCCGTAGATGAATCGAATCGTTAAAGCCCGCCTCATACGTTTTCATATCAAGTATTTTGACTGTTTTGGACAACACAATTAGGCTAAGCCTACCTTAATTCTTATCGCTTGCATCCGAAAACAACAATCATCATTATTGATAATCAGTAGTGTACTAACGGGGAGTGGGCGGACAGGGCGGTTGCCTCGGGTGCCAGAGGTCTTGGAGCACCAAAACCATGCACGCCAGAGGTCTTGGGGCACCAACACCCCTTTGGGCCTTCAGTGTCGCCCCGAGCACCATTAATTCTTAGTACGCTATCTTTGATAATGTGTACCTTATATAAAAGTTATTGCTGCTTTGAGTTTAAACATTTGTTTTTGAAGGCATTGCTGTCGATATCTATAACATACAAACACAGTATAACTTCAATATATCGTCCTCGATATAAATACAATCATCTTTGATGTTCCAATTATCGTCGATCTGCTCCGTTCTTCTGTAATGCCATACTCGCTGCCTACCATCCAGAATGTGGTTGTAACGATATACATTGACTACATTACATTCCTCGAGTTATAGCCTGACATGGTTTAATAAAAATTTACTTTATGGGTTCAACCTTTCATCGAATTCCATTTCTTTGTGCATTTCTTGCAAAGTCTGTAGAACGTATTCTGCTCATCTTTTTTGTCCATATTTATATGCGTTTGTATTATATAAATATTGATGGTGTATCGAGGTCACACTCTAGATGAAATAATTAGAAAGCATGCTAGAACACTACATTTCAACTGGGTATATTTGTAGCTTTCTTCATGCTATTTATAATGGAAATGAGCGGCACACGTCAGATCAGAAAAATAATCACGACATTTGCTCTTGTTCTCTATATAAGAAAACGTGAGCAGAAAATAAAATAAGGTTATTTTATTGATTTTTTTTATATCTGCTTTCAATTTGTAATTTGAATAAGTTTTGAAAGTGAACACATAAAAGAAAAGAAACCCAGGATATGAAAATATATTTGAAATTTGTAGACGATTTCACATTCATTTCAAACATATCAACAACATTAGTAAGGGCTACACTTACAGACAGCAGTAGCAAGCGTTACACATACAGGCAGCAGTAGCAAGCGTTACACCAACAGGCACCAGTAGCACTAATACCTATTCATATCAGCAGAATGAGGACCTCATGGCATGACACTGGCCGCCAATTCAGAAGATGCAGTTATAGAAAGCACCGATTCAGTAAACTGAAGCAACCCAGTAAAAATGCGTTATGAAAAGGGATTGTGTTTGTATGTTTGTCAACGCTCACGATCACCAGTATCTACACAATCAAAATAGAAAAAAAGTATTAGCCGACTGGTATTTACCCTCCTTTACATCTTTCAAGAGACTATCCATGCTCATAATCGTAACAGCATATGTATATGAATATTTATTTTTTCAGTCATAAGTTTTTCTTCATGGACATAAAACGCGCATTTTTATAATAGTGATGTAAAGCCATTTTTTTCTGGTTTACTCTTGGTACTCAGAGAGACGGAGGCAAATGTCTATTCAGCGTGAAAGACCATCAGTATTTCAGTATAGGTCTAGAGTCTTACAGAGATCACGGCAGTGAGCAGTAATGGCAAAATAGTAATAGGTGTAGTCTTACAGAGATCACGGCAGTGAGCAGCAATGGCAAAATAGTGATAGGTCTAGAGTCTTACAGAGATCACGGCAGTGAGCATCAATGGCAAAATAGTAATAGGTGTAGTCTTACGGAGATCACGGCAGTGAGCAGCAATGGCAAAATAGTAATAGGTCTAGAGTCTTACAGAGATCACGGCAGTGAGCATCAATGGCAAAATAGTAATAGGTCTAGAGTCTTACAGAGATCGCGGCAGTGAGCAGTAATGGCAAAATAGTAATAGGTCTAGAGTCTTACAGAGATCACGGCAGTGAGCAGCAATGGCAAAATAATAATAGGTCTAGAGTCTTACAGAGATCACGGCAGTGAGCAGTAATGGCAAAATAGTAATAGGTCTAGAGTCTTACGGAGATCACGGCAGTGAGCAGTAATGGCAAAATAATAATAGGTCTAGAGTCTTACGGAGATCACGGCAGTGAGCATCAATGGCAAAATAGTAATAGGTCTAGAGTCTTACGGAGATCACGGCAGTGAGCAGTAATGGCAAAATAGTAATAGGTCTAGAGTCTTACGGAGATCACGGCAGTGAGCAGCAACGGCAATATAGTATCTAGATTCACTCTAAAATGGTGTGACAGAGTGTGACTCGTGCATGAGTTGGTTGCGGGTCGCCGTTGATGAATTCAGCGTCCTTAAATAGCACTCGATATCACTGAAGCATTGTACATCGTCTTAATAAAAACTAACACTTTGCACATTGTCTTGCAAAAAGGGTCATCTTTTTCTAATAACAACAAATAACCACACGTTTCACTAGCATAACGTCTTCATGAAGTGAAGCAAATAATGAGTCTTTCCGTCAAGACACGCACACTGCAAAGAGGAACACAAGGAATTATCGATGCAAAGAAGTAATTCTAGTTGTTTTATTTTGATTTAGTTGGTAGAAGTCCTCTTTAAGGTATTCTACTTAGATCTTTTCGTTAGTTCTTGTTGGGCGATAAGAGTAAAGTTCTTGTCTCAGGGCAGAACAACCTACGCGAGAATCGAACCTGGTACTGCAACATATAATAGTCAAGTAACCTAACCACTGAGCTATCGCTACTTGTTGACATATCGCAACCCCGTCCCAGCACTTTGAACTGGTTGGAACTTTGGGAATGCCCCCTCATGTTTTCTAAATTCAAAGACTTTTGTGTGTGTTTTCCCTGTCCTCCCTTTTTGGTGTTTAGGTATCGTCCCTAAAAACAAAGGACAGTTTGGAAAAAAGAATTTGGAATTTTAGGTTTTTCTTTGCTTTAGATTGTTCTTCATCCTTTGTGGCTATTTGGCTAGTCCAAAATGAGGTTCCTAAGTTCGTACTCCCCTTCCTTTAGGCATGAACTTGTTGGGCCGGTTTCCTTGCCTTTCTCATCGTTTTGAATCGTGTAGTGACCTTTGCACTTATGATCTATTTGTCATGTATCTATTGTCTCTTGGTGTGGTACTATTAGTGTTGCGTATATTGTATGCTACTGTACTCCGGTGTTTTTGTAAAGGACGGTCTTATTGAGATCAGTTTTTTTAAATGTCAATAGAGAGAAGCAAGAGAGAAAGGACAAAATTCTGAAAACCCCCAGAAAGGCTAGGTTCTGTGATATAGGTTGTTAACTAATATGTGGATAGTATTTATTGTTATATTTTCTGTATTTTAATATTTTATTGATATTTTTGTTTTTGGTTATTATTATTTTCTTTCCCGGCTCTGAATTCCTTTTTCATGTGTTCTTTATATTATTTAAATAGCATTGCAATTGCTTGTTATCTCACATGCGGACGTGATGGACAACATGACTGTTCTTGAGACGATAAGATAGAAAGTATAATTAGTGTGTAAAATTTGTGTTATCCCATCATGATTAATCTATTACGGCTACCTTTTGTTTATCACATGATTATTGGCATGTTTCTCTTGCACGGAAGTTTTTGTGTTCTAGGCTAATGTTATAGTGCCAAGCCTAATTATCTTGGTGTTGTTATTATCATACGCTGTGGGTACTGTTCGCCCTTCGTATCTTGGTGTTGTTATTATCATACGCTGTGGGTACTGTTCGCCCTTCGTATCTTGGTGTTGTTATTATCATACGCTGTGGGTACTGTTCGCCCTTCGTATCTTTAGTATGCTTGACGATAAATTCGGATTGAAAACATTTACTAAGAGAACTTGATGGAAAATATGATCGTTTGAATAAGTTTGCCTTGAGCTCAGTTGTCTAGAACAGACTGAAAATTATCTTTCCCGCAGACGTGATGGAAAACGTATTTTTAACTTACGCTGATACTTTGTATTAGTGTGAAATCTGGTGTAGCCAAGATTTTCGGACACAATTTAGTTTTACCTGAAAAGGAATTGTGTTAATAAAAATAAGAAATAAAAAAGCAAAAAAGCTTGAGCTCGCTTTTTTCTGAAACAGAAATCATTTATGATTATGAAAATGAAAAAGAAATGTCAATTTTAGTTATATTAGCTATTTATATATTTTGTACGAGAGAGAATCCAGCCCACTTTGGCGTATCTACTCATTTGTGGGCAAACATGTAGCTATTCCTTTCTCGAAATTTATATTTCTCTTTGTACAATTTCCTATTTTAAAGTTTTATAAGTACAGTTCTAGTTATTTTTACATTTAATTAAAAGTTATGTTTCATCTTAACGATTATATTTATTTATTCATTTATTGGCTTTCTGGTTCCTTAAAACTATCATCTGAAAGCGTTGTGCCATATGCGTCTATGTATGATTCCGTATCTGCCTGCTTCTGCATTCGTCCTTCTCTCTCTTTTCTTTTCCCGCTTTGTCTGCATTTTCCTTTGCTTTCTTTCCTTATTCTATTTTCTTAGATTTATCTTTCCGCACCTCTTCAGAGTCATGACACTAAAATGGTGAATCAAGAGCTCCAACAAAACATAAAACACAAACAATTGAATTTTCAGAGTTTTTATACTGTTTATGGACGCATAATAAAGAGCTTGGTACTTTTCACAAAAAAGAATCAACTGATCTTGCGAGAAACAACTTGCGCAACATAACTCATTCTATCAAATGTAAATTTTGACACTTGGGTCTTCAGCAAAGGTCCCACACAACACTTTAATAAAGTCCTGAAGGGGTTACGTTCAGCGGATAATTGCTTCCATTGCCTTTCTCGTGAACATAACGAGTTTCCAGTCTAAGCATCGCTCTGTTATTTCTGCCAATTTGAGAGATAACATCAGATGTAATTTTAAGAATACAGATAAATTTGATTTGGTGAATTAGCTGCCTCCAGTGGAGTGCGTCATATATGTTACGACAGAAACGGCTATCACTGTTACTATTGTCACTTTATCGCATTCTGCCGCCATATTGTACCATGTAAACAAAAGTCGTTCTGAATATAATTTGCAATGGTGGCCAAATACATCTGAAGTTTCTTTCTCGACTTGAAGGGGAAAGACATAGATGTCCCGACTAGGGAGTCTCGTGAATACGACATGGCATGAAACGACTGGTACTTAATGATCAGGAGTTATTCGTTAAGTAATAAGTTGTATAAAGTTGCCTAAACGTGCCGGCCGGTACATTTATATGTAATAAATCGCAGGATTTTACCTCTATTTCAGCCTCGCATTTGGTTTACTGCCGTAAAGCGGTTTAACGTCTTACATTTCCAAATGCTGGCCTAAGCAGCTTTTGCAGTATTTCTGAGTTGTGGCCCAAATACTTACAAGACTCTTTGAACAAAACATTTGATACCTTAGTCCAAAAATAACATTTTACTCAAATATTAGTTACACATTTATCGGTGTTTTTTCTGTTTTGTTTCCCTTCCCCTCGCGTGCATTGTGAGTGAACAAAATAGCCCAGACATTCTAGAATTTGTATGTTCTGAGCTTCAGCTTGAATTTTGTTCCCAGAGGTTACAAATGAAGGGTCCAAATCTCGTGATGTGCGTGGCGTCTGCAGTAAAGCGAGAGTCGGGAGACTATGTCTGTATTACTATATTTATTATTTGTAACTGAACAACCCAAACTAGTACATGTGGATATGAGGCTTACGAAATATGGGAACCCAGTCCAGGAAAGACTTCTGTCTTCTGGTATTGGGACTTTGATGAACCGATTCCCGGAACAACGACTGCTCCTGCTCAGACTATGTGCTAGCCTTGCGTTTCATAGAAAGAGATGGAAAGCAGAAAACACTGACAATCGAGAATCAAAACAAATGTTAATTTATAAAAAGGGGAGTAAAACAAAAAAGTTGAAATTCTATAAAAGCATATAGTAGTAAGAATTAACAGGTACGCTTGGCAGATGTGAAACTAAAAGATATATATATATATATATAAAGATATATATATATATATATATATATATATATATATATATATATATATATATATATATATATATATATATATATATATATATATATATATATGTGTGTGTGTGTGTGTGTGTGTGTGTGTGTGTGTGTGTGTGTGTGTGTGTGTCATTTTGCACTCACATTTTTGACGATGTGTTCATACACTGGAAAAGAGTACTTCCAGTCGCATGGCGGCTTTCATATTTTCTGCCTATCAACGGATATTTGATAACGGAATCAATCACTTGGAGCTAAATCAGAACAGTATGGAGGATGTGGCAAAGCTTATATGCTGTGCTCCTTCAGAAAACCTGTCGCGATATCGGATGTATGCGTCGGTGCGTTGTCGTAATGTAGATGTATACCTTGGATACCGATACGCGGTGGGGTGGTTCAATAGAGTTTCACATCTTTTGGCAATACTGTTTAGGCATAAAAATGTCCAGTGATATTTGTAGAGTAAGGCACAGGAGGAACGTGAAATTTGATTCAGATGGTTCTGCTTACTCTTTTCACATTTTCATCATTTCCTATTTCGCGATTTCAACCCTAGTATGTTTTGATCAGCCGTCGACAAATGCGAGACCCGTTTGCACAAACCAATATGAGTTTGACATTATTTTTTTAATACTATATTAAATATAGCTGACAAATTAATGCCACTAATAAAAGAAATATCCTCCACTATTGTCCTCATCTTCATTAATCGCTCGCTCCAAATCTGCCACTTCCTGCCCACCAATCCTAGACAACGTCTTTCAGAAAGTGGTTCATCTCCTATGAATTCGTTACCATCTTTAAAACGATGACACCATTTCAAATTCTAGGATGGGACAGAGAATTACATTCGTAAACGTTGTCAAAATCGACTTTAATATGAATAAAAGAGTGGCCTTAGAGCGCCTGGGTTTTACAGTATGCTATTTGCTCAGATGCCGAATTGTTCTGCTCCATTAGTTTTTCTTCACTCTCAATTACCTATGTTACATTTTTCATTTAATAGGGAAAAAGCGCTGGTAAGATGCATCAGTTTTAGATAATCTGTTATTGCGGTGAGTATACACAGTCTGTGAACTAACTGTGTCATATATATATATATATATATATATATATATATATATATATATATATATATATATATACGCACACACACACACACACACACACACACTTAATAACAGACAGCATTGCAAGGCCGCTATAGTTTTACCTTGAAAGGGTTGGTTACCTGGAAAAGTTGTATAATTATTCGTCTAAATGTCTCTTCTAAAATGGAATGATTACTAAGAATTCTAATATTAGTTTTATTACACCAAGGTGAGGTCATTTAAATATCAGCGGTTAAGGCGCAGAAACGTATATGTTTATATTGTCCCTACACTTTGCATACCAACGAGATTTCTTATCAACACTCGTTTAAAGCTACAAGAAAGGTACATCATGCATAATGTATCGTTTCGTCTATTTTCTACGTAATAAAAACGTTGTTTGGAACAGGATGTAACAGTTGAATTCACATGATTACCTTTTTGTTGCAAATTTTAAGTAGCAAGAAAGCTTGAAAAGAATTAATTCGTTGCCACTATGTTGTGGACTCGGTCTTTGCAGATTTGCAAGTGAAAAACACTGAACTTCTAAAACTCCGTTCCAATGAAGATATGAAAGGGTTGCATTATTTATGTTTAAATTTAGAAATATGTACATACATTCATACATGCATGCATGTATACACACATACATACATACATACATACATACATACATACATACATACATGTATACATAGAATGATGGGTCATGCATGAATGAACAAGTGATTGAATCAATTAATTAAAGAGCATATTTATCTTCATACAATTACAATAAAACCTTTATGCAACTCCTGCATATATGCCTAAACGCACAAATAAAAAATGAAATTTACAAGCAGAAAATTGGTTTATCTGGCAACCGATGTATTTGGAACGTTTACATTTTAAAACCTGTGGAACAGTCCGAATTGTGATAAGCAAACGATCTTTGCAAACTTGTAAATATTTTAAATAAGGCACCTTGTTGCAGGTAGCCTGGTCGTTGGCAAGATGGAGGACTTGAAGGGAGAGGATATGAAGGGCACTTGTTTCGAGCAATTATTAGCTCTGTATGACAAGCAAGATGACACGTACAAAACTGAAACGATATTGAATACAAAAAATATTGAACAATAAATGTATATATTTGCGAAATGGAAAGGATATAAAGAATCTTTAAAATGTTCTGAGCCACTTGTAAACATAAAGACATTAAAGCAAATGATTAAAAACGTACACCACTCCATCGGAGACAAAAGAAACACAGTACATAGATTGAGGTATTAAGGAATATGCAACCACCCTATTTGTGAAAGATAACAAGTTTCTAGAACGTGATCGATGTGGGGGGGGGGGGAGGGGAAAGACAGAACAAACCAAAAACAATTGCGGATCAGAGTGTCAAAATATATGTGGCATGTAAACTTGCTTTGCTTGCAACATTTGAGGGGGAATGAGAGTGCATCCAAAAACTTTACAGGTAAACAACAAAATGGTACACAAGAGAAAACGTGAATAGGCAACTGCAATGAACTCACCGTCCTAGCAGTGTAATACACGATATTACAGGAGAAATGAAAAAGATATAAAATATGAAGCTGACTCAACGTGCATCTTAATATAGCAACAAAAATACCGTGTGGACGATTACAAGTTAGTTTTGAAATAAATTTGAAATGTAGCAGAAAGCATAAAAGGCATTTAAACTTCAGTCACATTCCGCACAAAGTAAGTAGAGCTAAGTGACCAACAGCATATATGCTTCGCTTGATTACACAGTCAAATATGCATTTCACTTTTGCAGTGTAAAATTTTAACACATATATAAAACCTTCAATCACAAGGAATAATCACACAAGAAACCTTAATCGGTGGAAGTGGGAAGAGTTTTTACATCACATGGATGTCATAAAGTATGCAGATTTATAGAAGATTCAAATTGTTCTCAAAACTAATTAAAGTATCTATAAAACTGATACAATGGACTAATAAACATGTAAAGTTTGATATTGTGGATGTAATCCAATTGTGACCAATCTAACGTGTATCAGAGATACAGTCAATTCTAAAAGGCAGCAGAGAAAAACTTAAAAAAGGAAATGTAAAAAGAAATTAAAAATACAGCGATGTAAAGCGTGTGTGGATCAAATGAAACTAATATGAAGAAAACTCATCAAAGAATAAAACGTGAAGTGGTAAAAAAACCAACTTTAATTCAAAGCTCATTCTATTTACACCTGAAATTCAATTTCACATAAAATTTTTTAAAGTTAAGTATTGGACTTAACTAGGTTTGCTCATAAACACAGGCATTACCCTGCTTTTCTTGTTAGAAAAACGGTAATGTGTTCACGCATTTAGCACGGGTTGGTCCTGGTGCAATGGACTTATTATTACAATAATAAATGGCTTGTACAGAACCTTAGTTTTGCCTTGTGTGTCAGACTGGTAAACTCACTTTAACCTAGTTAGCATAGAGAATGCATTTAGCAAGATGAAAAGAAATATACGGAAACTCAGTTTGTAATTTACAGTCGTCCAACGAGTTTAATAACTATATTGTGCAATTTAATAATGAATAATAATGATATAAACAGGTACAAAGCGTAGTGTGGCATGATAATTTTGGCAGAATAATCTAAGCTATAATTAGGTTGTGTTAGTTGCTTGATCTATTTATAGTGTTTCTTACTGGCATCTAATGAACAAAAGATCCACAAGAATGTGACAAATAGATCAAAGTTCATGTTTAGTTACAGATGTGAAAACTGACGCCTGAATGTTTAATTTATCTGATGACAACGCATTAAAATCAAATAACAATCGAATAGATATGAAACATTTTAATATGAGCTAAAGCAATTTTAAGCTTCAACCACAGCATGACTGGAAATAACTGAATGAAAAATTCAAATACCTGATTCATAATCGGCTAAAGAACATAAAACTATTACCAATCTTATGGAGAACCTGCTGTTGTTTTAGCTATGTACACGTGGTTTTGTTCTGTGGTGTTTTACGCTATTTTCAGACATTTTAGGAGAGCACACTTTGCTTCATAAATGAAACATTACGGTAAAATTTAAACAATGCCTAGAAAACTTAAAAAGCGAAATTTGACTATGCTGATGGTGGTGAGGGTATCTTTCTCTTACTGTAATAATAATCGAGGAAAATTTTTAAAATCTGAATACGCTGATGATCCTGTAAGTCTCGAAAATTGGTACAAATGGATATTTCGCATATACTATGACATTGATCAAGTTCGAGGCGACAATCCAAATTATATAGAATATCTTCATGCAATAGATGAACATGTGAGATATTCGCAATTATCAATAGAAGAACGATATCTATTTCTACGATAGCAAAAAGAACGAGAACAACAACAAAAAGAAGAACTAGAACAACGAACACAACAACGACGACAACGACTATCATCAATAAGACAACCACAATCACGAAAAACATCATCCAGCGATGAAGCATTTTATCCCCCAAAAGGATCTCCAGATGATAAAGGCGCAACTGGAAGTGGTATTAATACAACAACGGGAAGTGGTCTTGTTACTTGTCCTAACAACGTCCTTGCCGACGTAGATAGATTAGAAATTCTGGTTAGGGGAAAATGAGCCGGTAATAATTCTCCTGAAATTATCAACGAAATCTCATCAATTTGTCAACGATTATTTACCGGTGGTATCATGGATATCAACGTGTATCGGTCACTCATTAATGAAATTACCGATGATTATTATAGCGACTAAAGGTCGCCCGAGTAAGTCACTGATTAAACAGTTAGATATTATTATTATAATAGATGATCATACACGTTGGACAACGTAGACCAACCATGGTCAGGGTGGTAAATTCAAGATTACCTGTATATGAGACATTTTACGGAGATGGATTCGGTGATGTCATTAAAGGTTTATTTTCGAGAATCGCCCCAAAAGCAATACCGATTTTAAAGCAATTAGGCATGAAAGCCATTGACGTTATTCGCGAAAAATGTAGCGCTGTTGGTGACGTCGCCGGGAAAGCATTTTCTGCCATCAAGGATAGATTAGCACGATTAGTACGTGGTCCGCAAGCGGTAGAACCTCAGGCGGTCCGACCTCAGCCACCAGTGAAATTACCCAGCACTGAAGTGATGCCTGCACGTGTTAGTAAAATAATAAATCAAGCCGCAAATCAAAAACTAGCAGCGATGATTTCGTCATTGGCTGATGAAAAGGAAAAAAATGTAGCAGCAAGTCTGATAGCGGGAAGTGGTATTTCTGAAATTTTATCCTCGCCGGATGGTCTTCAAAAACTTCTCCGAGATAGATCTTTCCGAGATAGATATCTCCGAGATAAACATTTCCGAAACAATCTTCTCCGTATTAAACGAACAGTATCAACATAGAATGTTTAAACGTACATCTGATACCGCATCTGACATGGGTGCACCAGTTCTCAAAGATGAATCTAAGCGTGATTATCAATTTTATTCTTACGATGCGCGAATGCCAAATCAACGCGGACGAATTGAATTACAAGTTCAAGATACGAGTAGATATTTCTTTCCCGCGGAGGCATTTATCGAGATCGAAGGTGAAATTTTAAAAACAGATAATACCGAATACGGCACCGATGTCAGTATTGGTTTTGTTAATAACGGTATCATGGCGTTGTTCGACAGTGCCACATACATGATCGACGGAAGAAATATTGAATCAATTCAAAAAGATGTTGACGTCGCCACGACTATACTTGGTCTTGCAAGATACAGTGATGATTATTCAAGATCAGCTGGTCCATCAGTGATGTTTTCCAAGGATACTTCTGACCACGCTGAATATAATCAGTATGAAATAGGACGACCAAGAAACTTTGCTAGAGACAACAACGCGGATGTGCAAAGTATGATTATTAATGTCGATCCAGATTTCAACCTCGGATTTAGATCACGTCGAGCAATGTTGCAAGGTGGAAACAGAAGGTTTTCTTGCGCGATTCCGTTATCACACATCTTTGGATTTTGCAGAGGCGTCAGAAAAGCTATTTTTGGGGCTAAACATACAGTTGTACTCGTACGAAAAGCATCCGACGATGATGCAATATGGAGACCCCCCGGTGATGCCGGTAAAGTAATACTGACAAAACTTTCATTGTGGATGCCAGTAATGACACCAGCAATATCTGTTGAAGATCAGTTACTCAATTTTATGAGCGACGGCGGTAAATCAATGTTGTCTTGGTTGACAACAACCACGGATGCCATCCAAAGTACCGTCAATGGTTTATTTGTATGGCAGATAGCATCACAACAAGGTATCTCTGCGCCGCGACATATATTTATTGCTTTCCAAAATACTGCACGATTAAATGATCAATTGCGTTCCGCAATGATATTTGACAAACTCGGCGTCCCTGAAGTTTCACTGCGGATAAACGGACATCAAGAACCATCCGAGGATATTTTGTTGAATTTTGAACTAAATCATGTTGCACGTGCGTATCATCGTCTGATGTCATATATGGGACGTGATCAAAATATTGATACTGGTTTACAAATATCACAGTTAGATTTTACAACGCTGTATCCGATTTATTACTTTTCACTGTAACATTTGGATTTGTTTAGACAGTCCGTCGTTGACATACATTTTCGAGCTCGCGTCGCTAGAAATGTTGGAGATATACCCGCGTACAGAGCAATTGCTGTTATATTATCCGATAAAGCAATGGTACTTGAAAGTGTTGGTGGCTGCGTGAGAGTCGTTGATGCTCCCGTAGAGAATATGCAAGCGCTGATTTAAATCAGCATTTAGAAATCAAATATATATCATAAATGTCATATCATCATGTCAGTGTCAGTCTGACCCCGGGTCAGATTAAACGATCACAATCACCGTTAGCATCACGATGCGGAACAAAAATATCATTAAAACAAGAACAAATGAGCGGTGCAAATAAATTATCGTTGACCGAACGTCAATTCAAGAGATTCAACAAAGCTAAACACGCCAATAAAGGAATACGATTAAATCTTTCCGTGGGCGCGATCAAGGATACTGTTAAAGCCGCAGCCGCTCCAGTTGTTGCAAAAGCTGCTGCGTTAGGTGCAGTTGGAACTGCGGCTGGAATGGCATTAAAGAAAGCAACAGGAAAAGGATTTAAAAAAAGACGACGACGAGGTCATGGTCTGAGACTTCCAGGGTCTCGACCAAACAACGTTTGGAGAAAAGGATTAAAAATTCCAGGGACTCAACGATAGTTCCACTATCGAATTTTGATCTTATCAACGCCGCTAATCAGTTAAATATAAACAATTTTAGAGGTGTTTTTATGCGTGATCAATTACCAAAAAATCCAAATCTGTCAGAAACAGGTATTATTAATCTTGATTCATCAACGGGGCCTGGCATTCACTGGGTCGCATACGCCATTGATCCACGTAGAATTGTTCATTTTGATTCGTATGGGTTGGCGCCACCTGTAGAATTTATGAAATATATTTCACAAAATACTGCACCAGTACGGAACGTACCAGTGTGGTATTCAACATTACCCACGCAAACCATGTTTGATCCGCCGATATGTGGCCGTGAAGTATTATCGGTTCTTGATGCAATATCAAGATCGACAAATCCACCTCATAAAACTGTACACGAATATACTATTGAACGACAACGACAGTAAATATAATGGTTGATATTTATGGAAGATCTTCTACTAGTGCTCGCACCAGCAAGAGCAAAGATGATATCGATTTATCAAAATACGCCACCAAAGACGATCTTGCTGATATTATGAATTTATCTGGAGTTGACCGAGATGAAGTTGTTATTTTTCAGGATAAATTCTGTGTGCTAAAGACGAGTAATATCAAGTGGATCGATATAATTCGTAGAGTTCTTGGTGCTACCACGGACAATATTCCAGTATTTACTGACGGTGATAGAATCAGAGACTCAAACGTATCAATCGCAACTATCAGAGATGAAATTAAAAAAGTGTCGCTGATCGTTTAAAATCCGCCGGTGATACAATGACAGGTACACTTAACATGAATGGAAATAAAATCGTTGCTTTAAGAGAACCAGCAGGTGATGAAGATGCCGCAACAAAGAAATATGTGGATGATAAAAATATTCCTACTGATGATAAAGTAAATACACTTCGAGCCGAGTATGAAGTTCATGTAAATATGTTTTAAATAATCGTAAAAAATTTCAAAAACTTAATGATATCGCTGAAGAATTCTTTGGAAAACCACCAACCGTTGATATTAAACTCGCCGACATTAATACAAAACTCAATGATATTGTCAGTGGAATTCCTAATATCAATGAAAAAACGAGTCTGATTAAAATTCCACACAAACAAATTAGCAACATCACGTTCACGGTGGCGTCTGGGGTATCAACGTGGACACTGCGCAATAACACTCTCGAATATACCGCAGAAGTAACTGGGTTATACAGGCTGTCCATGTATGGTTTGGAAATTACTGCGGCCACTTCATCATCGCCGAATGTGTATCATAATCCTCTACTGGTGATGCTAACCAAGGACACCAAAGAAACATTTACGTTGATATCAACGGAAATACCCCAGAGACGTTACTGGTGGTGTCTGGAATTTATCACTGTCTTAGACAACAACTAAAGTATAATGATAGACGTTCAGCGATACAGATACGATCAAGTAACAACTGGCAGAATAAATTAAAAACCATCATCGATAACTATATAACAAAAATAAAGAAATATCGTAGACGTGCAACCGTCGTTGATATCATGGTTTATTCGGTTTCTACGCTAGTTGCTGGAACCGGCGTAGTATTATCAACGCTGACGATGACGGCGCCGATCGCTGCAACAATCATTGTTTCATCGTCAACGTCGATCGCTGGAATATTTAATATAATCGCAAAGAAGATAAATACGTGTACGAATGAAAAATTGAACGAGTACACGATGAAATTACACACAGCAACGACCGCATACTCTAAATTATCATCACTGATTTCTTCGTCGCTTAATGATGGAATAATATCTGACGAAGAATTCAGTGTCGCAATAAAGATCTACAATGAAGTATTCGACGACAACGTCGTTAATGAAAAAATTCCTGAACAGGATTTAAAACAATAATAGTATAATAAAGTCAACGTTCGATCAGCTATCGCAACAATTATTACAACAGATCGTCACTAATACTGCTCCGGTAAGAACCACAATGATATCAGCGAGTTCAACTTCGCCTGAATTCAGTATTAATTTTCCAACTGCAATACCAGCTTCCGAAATAGCGCTAGCGCAATTACGGGTTTATTATAGTTGGCCCAATATTAGGTCAAAATCATTCGGTGGACTACAACCGAATAATTCATTAGTATTTGCAGATAAAAATGGACCCGATGGAACTCCTGATTGGCAAGTAGTCAGTGTACCAACGGGCAGTTATCAAATAGAACAGATCAATAAAGAATTTCAACGCAGAATTAAATCCATCGCAGGAAAAGAATCAAAGATAGCCATTACCGTCCACGAGCCAACACTCTTCGGCGATTGAAATATTATCACCGGATTACGCCGTTGATATATATCAGTCTTCGATCATGTCAGTATTAGGATGGCCAGATATTGCACCTCCATATGAAGGTCCACCACAACCACGTCTAGATGAGTTTTTGACGACGGAGCAACAATTCACAAAGACACCCGAATACAGAAAATATCATTCATGGAACATTGATCCACCAGCACTTTATGGATATCTAAGTTTAGTTATTGGTGCTAATTTTAATAGTTTATTTGTCCCAATCAAAAATGAATTTGATAGAATTCATGAACACGTAAAAAATTTAATTATTGATTTAATAAAAAATTACAACGACGATGTAAAAAAAAAATATTATCGATTTAATTAAGCATCTAAAGGCAGTAATATCTGACTATACACATATGACAGATGCGGTATATAAAAGTATTAAATATACTGAAAAAATAATTATTGACAAACATGGTATTGATGAATTAACTAGACGTTTTGATAAAGAAAAATATTTAAAAATGCTTCAAGATTATAATATTATCCCAAAAATTGAACTTAACATCGCAAATATGTTTCCTGCGATCCTTGAGTCGTGGAGAAAAATAGCCCCACCAGCGAGTATTCTCCGATACAATAATAATCCATACAACGAAGGCCGTCCTGTTTCGCCGGGCATCGTAAATATCACATCAACGATCGCTGTCAATCTAGTATGTGACGCCGTCGACGGCAGTTATCAAGTTGACACTGATAAATCCAATCAGGCCCAACAAGGATACATTCTCTACTCATTTACCCCTCAAGTCCCCCCAGGTTATTTGATTGTATCAGAACCAATCAACGTTGTTTATCTAAAATGTCATAGTCGTCTTTTATCACGGATACATTTCAGACTTACTGACCAGTCTGGCCACTTGCTCGATCTTAGGTCGGAGCCGTTGCATATAAACTTGTATGTGAGATCTTAAGATCTTACGTTCGTAGAACGTCGTCGTAGAGATTCATCGTAGTCCGTGATTACATCACGGAGGAAAACATCAAACAAAAGAAAAATATCAAATAATTATTTTTTTTTACTTGTGATTTTGTCAAGGATCAGAAATGAATTGTCCCGGTTTCACAATGTTACAGGTGACAATATTAGCTTCGGTATCAACGTCACTATGGTCACTATAGTCACCATGATCAGAGTCACACTCGTCTTTATCTTTAGCCAGTAACTCTTCCGCATCTTTGTTCATCAACTCCGTCATCGCCATGATATCTTTCAGCTGTCTTATACGAGCGTGTACAATTCTTTTCGTTTCGTATTCGTGAGATAATTCTAACCTAACCCGCTCGATGGCCCGTGAAAGAGGAACAAATAATTTCACCTGCGTATCCGTGATTGCCGCCAGCGATCGTAACATCGCCTGATGAATTAACTTTATGAATCTATAATCGGCGGATAAAGTATACCTATTTTCTGACTTCCGAAATTGTAATGATTCAAAATCACTCATTATTTTTTCAGGATCAAGCTGGTCAGATATTTTCACGCCGCTGTGTTGTAATTGCTTAATAGCAGTAATAATTGATGTGATGTTTTCGTGATTCATTATTTTTTATATTATAAATTATTTGTTTAAATAAAAATAAAATATTTCTGAATAAAAATAAAATATTTCTAAATAAAAATAAAAATATTTTAGAAAATCTGACCAAAGTCACAATTTTGATGGGTATATTACCCGTCAAATTCAGAAAATCTGACCAAAGTCACAATTTTGATGGGTATATTACCCGTCAAATTCAGAAAATCTGACTAAATTTCATAAAAAATAAAATTTTATTATAATAAAATATATTCTGAATCAGAATAAAAATACAAATATATTTTCTTAATGAAAATAGAAAATCTGACTGAATTCGCAATATTGACGGGTAATATACCCATCAAATTTAGAAAATCTGACCAGAGTCACAATATTGACGGGTAATATACCCATCAAATTTAGAAAATCTGACCAAAGTCACAATATTGTTAGGTAACTTACTTATCAAATTTAGAAAATCTGACTGAATTTCATAAAAAAAAACAAAATTTTATTATAATAAAAGTATTTCTGAATGAGATAAAGTATTTAAAATATATTCTGAATCAGATAAATAAAAAAATATATTCTGATTCATAAAATATATTCTGAATTAGATAATAAAAATAAAAATAAAAATATATTTTATAAATTCAAAAATAAACAGCAGCGATGACGCTCAGTCTAACATTCCATTGGGGTCCCTTCTGCCGGTAAAGTCTTTTGCCAATAAGGTCCTAAGAATCCTTTTTTTTTATTTGGCAAAGGCCTTTCTTATGGCCCACAGGCACTCTTCATGGTTAAGACCTGTCTTATGACTCCACAGGCACCTTATTGAGACTTTTTGGTCCGGCGGACATTCTTTCTGAATGCCCCTATGTGGGTACCCTTCAGTGAGGTCACAAGGTCGCGAGTTCACATCATCCTGCTGTTTATTTTGGGGACGCAAGCGCATGTCGAGTTCATGTAACCCCCCCCCCAAATCAAACCCCGGGGTAAGTGCAAAACTGCACTCACCACGTTGTTCAACATGGTGAGGGTACATGAAATCTCATGGGGCTTGCTTGCGCCTCCAATTATAACAGCATCTGTCGCCGAATGCAAGATAATATATCTTTAGCATTTTTGGAGACTCGAACACGCAGCGTTTACACTAGTGGATCCGCACGCAAACGCCTTAACCACACGACAGTCGGAGTTCTTATGAATATACAGTTAAATTTAAGTATATAACTACTCGCACTGTCTTACACGTGATAACTCTGGACTCGTATTTACCAGTATCCGTGATAATGTCATGGACGGCAAATTTCTACACCGAAAGAATATTCTGATTCTGAATAAAATCTGCAATTGTTATATATTTCTGCCGTTTCTGCCTGTTAAAACACTATATTTTCAACTGTAACACTGTTACGGACCAGAACTGTGTTAGTAAATGCGTTGGATCGATATTATTCTGGTATATTCCGCCTACTGCAGAACTGCGTAGATTCATTCAGTATAGTAACACATGTCGTCTGCTGCGATCGATATGTGTACAATGATATAATATCAAGGCTGAGGTTTTTGTTTGTCTGGGGACATATTTTCTGCAATATAGTTGAGATGTTTGGACTGGAGAGATATTTAAGCATTACGATTAGACTGTAGTACAATAACTACTCAATTACTCTATCAGTGATGACGGATTCTTATCACTGAATATGTATAGGCAATAACAAAAGGGAGACAACTACTTGATAGCTCTATCAGCTATGACGGATTTATCTCGCTTCATTGTATATATCGGAACGTGATTCTTTGATTTAATTTTTTCGAAAACGCTGATTTAGTAATATTATTTGCAACACTTTGTACTGAAGGCATACAAATATCAAAATATTTAGCAGCCGTGTTTATGGAATTAAAAATTCTCTCTTCACTAGTCTCTGTATTTATGGATATAATCGACCTAGGAGTCTTAGAATTCATGCCGGTGTTTCCAAGTTTAGAATTCTGACTTGGTGTAACAACTTCAAGATTACATAAAAGAGTTATTTTCTTTATTACCGTCAATATGATTAAGTACAAGTCCATCTTCGATGACCCCATGAAAACATTCAAATACAAACCTATGTGAGTGATATCTTTTTTTTCCAATAGTAAATCTAAAATAACCAGCATTATCATTACCGACTGGTTTTTTCCTTTGACAATTTCTGATGACACCATCACGAGACGCTTCATAATTTTTAATGATAGGGTGCTTTACAAATTCATTTTGCTCCATTTATATATATAATATTATTTGTCTAAATGATTATTTTGAAATCTGGCCAGTCTTCAGCGGTTTGTATGGGGGATTCACCTGACAACTTCTTGTCATAATATCGTTTTAGCTCTCTGTATCTTTTACCACCACACTTTACACACAACTGGGTTTCTCCTCTGACCCCAACACCGCATCGTAAACACGGTTTTGGTCCTAGACTACCTCTTCGGAAACTTTGCATATGTTGGCCACAGAATTCATTCACGCATGATTTATTACAAAGAGTTCAAAATCCAATCATAAGCCATCAGCATCGGTTGTTTGTTTGAATTATTATATATATAATTAAAGTTTAATTAAACATATATTTGTCTTAAATATAGTATGGAGGAATTTGAGAGATTATCCACAATTGAACCTTCCACCGCAAGATTTGATCTTCACAAATTACCAAAATCTGAATTTAATTTTTCGATGCAAGATCTGGCTTTGATAAAAAGTGATATAACCGATCGTATCCGTGAAGGTAAAAAAGAATTTCGCAACGATGGTGCGGCTCATACTTGGTCGACATTCAGGATTATGAACGACACCAGCGGTGTTGTTGACGCTAGAATGAGTGACGAGCGAGGTAAAAATATTATTAACTATCTCGACAATCAGCGATATATTATTCTAGTAAAATGTATTGTGCAGACAGATGATGATACTTGGATTATTCGTGATAAACGTGAACTTGTACGGCTTCATACTGGAAATAATACTGTTACATTAAATAAACAATCAAAACCAGGAATACTGACCGGTATTGATAAACCGTATCATGAACGAACGTATCCTGTCACGGCGGTTATCTATGCGATATATCCGCTAAATAATAAACCTAGCGTTGATAATCTCAAACCGATGAAATTGTCAAGGAGACTAAACTGCGTAGCTGAGCGAGTTATGGAACATTTCTCAAAAGCAATACGCGGAAACGGTTTAACTGATCTAAGACGTAAAAAAATAAATACGTGGGCAGCAACAGTTAAAGATACCGGAGCATCTATCAGCAACGTTGCTAAGCTAGAAAAAAAAATTAAAATTTCCAATAACAGTAAAAACACTAACCGGAGAGATTTTATATGCGTCAAAATACCCATCAAGAGGAACTCCAATAACAATCATTGATCATAACGCGCATGCATGGACTGATGCTGTAACAATATTTCCACGAGATAGGACAGTTAAATTTTATAACGATTATATATTTGACGCTATCAGCGATATCAGTAAAAGCGACCCTGTATTTAAGAGTTCAGAATCCGCATATTACGATCAGTTTGTAAAACCTAACGGAGATATTTACCGTAGAGAATCTCTCCATGAAGAAATGAAGAATCTTGCATTGAAATATAATTCTGATGATGTTGAAGTTGAACAATTACTAAATAATTGTTTTACAGTTCCATCAGTTGCGGCTCACTTTGCTCAAGATAAAAATTCATGGAAACCACACGATCAGAATTCCTTGAAGATGTTCAGAAAAGTTGTGTCGAATATGGACATGGCGGATTATGGAATACCAAATACGATCATCGTAAAGTTATATCGGTTGATATGGTTGCGTGTTATCCTGGAAGTTTTCTTGGATACGGAGAATGTTCTGAATACTTTAAAAGATTTGGTCATCCCACACACGAGATGACCAGAGTTGCGATAAATGGACCATTACCTGATTTTAATTTAGCTGGATTTGCTTGTGTAAAATCATATAAGTTCTGTAGTAATTTTCATCCGATCGTTTATGCGTGGTTTGGTAGACATTTCTCAGAAAAATATTGGGTTCCAATAGTGCTATTACGATACATGCTTCATGCGGGAATCTTAGTGTCGTTGAGAATAAGTGAAGCTATTATATCATATCATTCGCAGAAACAAGTTTGGTTACCACAACAAAAGAAACATTCACCCCTGACAGAGTCAGGCGAAGATTGGGATACAATTGATTATGAAAATAAAGTTGCAAAAGATCTCGGTAGGAAAATAATCAGTAAGTTTACTCAAGGAAGATCATATGATCATAAACGACATTGTACAAGATTAATCATGGATGATGCTGAGTTAGATTTTATAATTACTGATACAACAAACAAAGGAACATTTATAAGCAGAAGTAATGCTTATTTGTCAGACGGAACGAAACTAGGTACAATCGTGAGTTATATCGATGGTGAATCACCACAATTTACTCATTTAAGATATTCTATGCTCGCTTACGTTTCTATAAATTTATTATCGATGATAAATAGATTTCCTTGTTACGCTGTCAGAGTTGCTACGGATTCATTTTATATAAACAGCGAGTATGTGGATTTGGTAAAACCGTTACTCGGTAGCGGCGAATGGGGATCATGGAAAATAAAACACGAAAGTATACTTGACTATTCTGAATCAGCAGACGTTGATATCACGGAGACATATTACGGTAATGACAATCAAACACCAGTATCAACATCACCATCTGTATTTGATCCCGTGTCTAGATATAAAACCATTTATCTCAATGGACCTGGAGGTTCTGGTAAAACAACACGTGCGATTGAATTATTTCGGCAGAGTTCGTCGGACATGATTGTGTTGACACCTACACACAGACTAGCAAGAGAAATAAAACAACGAGAAGTAAAATCTCAAACTTACCATAGTTTCTTCAGATGGTGTGGAGATACGTGGACACCTGAGCGAATGGGTGAGAAATATATTCCAAAAATCATCATCTGGGATGAGATTTGTACAGTATCGTTAGAAACATGAAAAATATTTCTTGATTGGTTACTGACAAAAAATACTGCGGTAATTATGTGTGGCGATCATGGTCAACCACCACCTTTCGTTGGGCAGTCTCCGCACGAGTGGTTAAAATCATTTGTGGATTATTATGAAGAAATAAATGATGATCATAGAGCCATTGATGAACCTCTGAAAGAATTTAAAAGATTAATTAGACTACAGCCAGATAAAATACAATGTGAGATAATGCGTGAAATAATTCTGGAAACTCCTGTGAACGATTTTTGGAATTTATGGAGACCAAATGATTTAATAGCTGCGAGTAGAAAAATAGTTCGTGATGAATTGCAAGAGAAATTATTTCTGTTACACAAGGAAAGATTTCCAATGTTACCTGTACCATTATGTTATCGCCCAGCAGATACTCGACGACAGAATATTGAAGTTGAAATTCCAGGAACAAATGAAAAATAAAATCTTGTATTGAATGATATTGTTTTGGTTGATGTTGATGTTGTTGAGAGCGCGTTGAGTATGAATAACTCACCGTGGAAATTGGGATACGCCATAACGGTTCATTCGTCACAAGGACTAACTATTACTGATACAAATATCTGGATTGTCGATGACAGAATAGAATGGTCAAATTTAGTTTATCTCGCAGCATCTAGAGTCATGGAGAATATCTCAACTACATAGAGTTGTCATAGACTCCACAAAAAATAATAATCAAACTGTTAGTGACACCGAAGGTGTTATTGGCGTAATAAGAAAAAAAATTATCCAGTTATAAGCAATGTGACAAAAATGTTGAATTTATTATGACGCTAAAACAACAACAGAATAATCATTGTGCAAGTTGTAACTGTAATATGCTATGGAAATATTCGAGTAATAATCCAAGACAGTTCACCGTAGACAGAATTAATAATGATCTTGGTCATACGTGATAATGTCACATTGACATGTCTTGAATGCAATCGACGCAGGGGTTCCAATTTACAAAAGTGAACGCGGTGGTAATTGTGTGTCCTCAGGAATTACTTGTAATTGTTCACGTACAAATCCACGTTGAGGAGCAGTTGAATCTAGTCTGTAGATGGCATGTCTACCCGTGGATCTAACCACGCTAGAAATTGTATGCGTGGTCACACTCCAGATAGGATCAGTTGCTCTTTTTTTACCCCCTTCAAGTTCACCAGGTTCATATAAATATCTTACAGTCACATTACCTAACACTGGTTGTTTTGAAAAGTCACGTCGTTGTCCGTAACCATCGCTACGGGGTATATGTTTTTTTTGTAATTGCAACGGTAGGTTTCATAGAAGTTGCACGAGTAATTTCATTATTTAACGCAGATATCACATTTGGTAATCTTGCAACCCATTCACGAGATCTTGTATCTGTATGAATTATTTCCTTCGCATACTGGTATCCAAATAACCGCTCAGCGAGTGTTCGATTAAATCGTTCAACTATTGCCTGATCACAATGAATTGCAATGTGTCCTTGTCTGACTTTGACATTATGTTTTTTCATCAGCGATGATACTGCACCAAGAAATTCTTTGCCAGGATCAACTTGTAGCAACTGTGGCCATCGTAATGGTCCTCGTTGATAAATTCGTTCGAACGCAGATGCAATTTCAGATGTTGTTTTTGTTGATAGCGGCTCCGCTTCTTTATATCTACTTGCAACATCAACGACAGTTAGCGCGTATTTGTATGTGCATGATTGACGTCCACGTGTTTTAATAGTATCGTGCGGTAAAAATAAAATATCTGCTTGAAGAACTTCATTGGGGACGCTGACATCGAAATACGCGTACTGAATTCTTTTAGGTGGACGTAGATAGATTTGCCATATTGCCTGTCGTGCTAACCACGCTGCAGCAACAACACGTGAGACTTTTGCAGCTTCAGCAAGTTTACTAATCGCTGCTTTGCCCTTCCAATATCCTCTTGGGGAATAATAAATGGACTCCATTATAATAGTTATATAATTAATTACCCAGCCCCTAACATTATTTTACCTTTCATACCAGTTTTTACCATGAAAGCAGCTAATTTTTCTCGAAACGATTTATTTTTTACAGCGTTTATGGCATGAATCAAATTTACATCAGCGAGATGTCGTTGTTGTAAATCTTTATCTCGATAGGCAATATCGTGAACGTAACATGCTTGATCGACTCCATTTACGGGATATTCACCAGGCCGAGTTTGATCTTGATTGTCAAGACGAATATCTAAACGAGTTCCTGGCCCACAATAATTATAACCCGGTAAGTGTTTTTCCCCGGGATATTTCGCCCATGGTAATCCTGGTAATTTTCCCAACGAAGCGGTGATATCACCTCCCGTGCTGTACTTAATATAAATTTATATTTTTTTGTGCCACACTTTTCACACTTACCTGTCAGTGCACGCTTTTTATTTTTTGTTATTATTGTTGTTAATCCAGTGGTGGACGTGGCTGCCCTGCATCGAACACAATATAAATTCATATTATTTATTATATGGATATAATTGACTTTTCTGCGACACAAAAACAAGAGCCAGTTAAGCATCACCCAGCGCTACCGAATTCTATCAGAATGATAATAATAGGTCCATCTGGAAGTGGGAAGACGCAATTATTGCTTAATCTGATAATGAGATGGCTGAAGTGGGATAAATTATATTTAGTAGCACCATCTGTAGATGATCAGCGATGCTATGAAATACTTAAAGATTTTAATGAAAATGCAAAATCGTTAAATGAAGACAGTGACGTTATTGATTTTATCACTGATATTGATGAAACGCCATCTGTAGATGATCTGGATGGAAGTATTAATAATTTAGTAGTATACGATGATGTCATGCTGGACAAACAATCAAATCCAGCTAGGATATTTTCTCGAGGTAGACATAGAAATACAGACGTGATTTATGTTACACAGCGTTATACACAAATTCCAAAAGTAATCAGAGATAACTGTAATATTTTAGTTGTGTTTAACGAAGTTGATAATCATACACTGCAAAATATTTATTATACTTGGTGTTCAGGGGACATGGATATGATTAAGTTCAAACACTTTTTTTCAAAAGCACTAGCTACCCCGTTTGGTTTTATAACAATAAATTTACATGATCCGAGGTCGAGATATCGTAACGGACTTGATACAATATTTGGATAAACCACAGCAGCAGAGAGGGTGCGAACAACAAAAGTGACCAACACGTAAACGCGACCACGTAATGATGAAATACAAAATCGTCATCGCAGTAACATAGCAAGCTAACCCAACAGGGTTTCCTACGAGGCAAAGTTAGAGGTGCTGGTTTAACGTTATTGACGTTGAGATTTCATTTTCGTATGAAGCTTTATTTTTCATAAATAAGGTCTCAGGCAAATGGTCTGTCCACCCTCTCTGCTGCTGGCTTTAATATAGCGGAGTTGTGGTGGACACTTGAGAGTCATTAATTCACTTAAGTTGTTCTCCATTCGGTAGATCTCGCCTTTTATGATGACTATCTGTCGAGAAAAGACCTTTCATATGATGATGAGTTTACAAATTCTACTTGATGCTTTGTTTACACTTGCGACCATAAAAATCCAATAATAAATCTACTAATGCCATAATCAAGTAAAGGAACATGTTCAGCTAGGAAAGAAACACGTTGTCCACCTATATTCAAAAGCCAGCTTATCACACTAACAATGATTTCAGACAATGCTGCTAGTGCTTTCTTCGCTAGCTCTAGCAAAAGAAATGATCAATTTATATTTGTCCTTTATAATTTTGTCAACGAGCACGATATCTTTGGAGCACTATAGTCTATTGTACCTCCTTCAGCCCCTTCTAAGCCTTTTTCAAAATTTGCTTCCGAAAGAGCAAGAATTTATATTGTTGAACCTATTAGTAGCTTTCGGAGCTATTGCTAGACCTATTTTAAGGCAATATTGAGATATTTACATAGTACTAAGTTTTCTTTAAATTTAGAATCTATTTTCTTCAGTACTTTTTTCTTTCTTGAAACTCTCTCGAACTGTCCTAGATATCCACCTATGTACGCTTGTTTGCTTTCAGCAATTTCAGGTGCTGAAATACGGCTTTATTTCTTCGACTCTGTTTTATTGCTGACTTCTTTTTAAATTCTTCAATCATTTCACCATCAGATTGCATAGAGTTTAATCTAGAATTGACAACTTTTATAGAATTTGCATTTTTCTTTTAATTGCTGGAGGAAGTTCCCCGCTTTCATCACTTATTAACTCTGCTATATGTTGGTCAAACGAATCATTTTTGTATTGTTTCTCCTCAATATCCTCTATGGTTTGTATTGATTGCCTTTGCGCAACAGCGGATTAAAGCAGATACTTAGATTTTGTCTTCTCAATAAGTATCCCAATTCGCTGCCTTGTTTAGTCCACTCTTACGTAACTAACAAGCAATTCCACTCTGGCTTGTTTTAGTGCTGACTGTTTTATTGTTGGCTTTCACTTTCTGGATTTGTGTAATAGAGAGTTTAGTTTTGTATTCTATGGTCATTTTTTGTACCCTGTTTCTTTTTAAACATGTAACTTTTATGTCCTCCTTGTAGTGACATCACTGAAATAATTAGGAAGATACCAATAATAGAATCACCATGCAACGGATTTTTCAATTGAACATCAAAACCATCCTCAGCCATTTTTTAAAATGTAAATAGCGAAGATTTTATATATGGACCAAATCAGAACTGGAAAAAGAGATCGGATTTATCTACGACATAAACCGCAATAAGTTTTCTACAGAAACCGAAGAATGCAAACATAATGAATATAGATATTGGAATAGAAGATGCATGACAAAGACAAAAAGAAGATATACAATCTTTGTCAATCCTAGGGATGCTGAAGTATTTGAAAATCATTGTATTGTCCGGTGTTGTAATTTACACTGTGCCATTACTGGCAAGTAGATTGCTTTAGATGTTCATCTTAGATAGTCTCCAGAAAGAAGTCAAAGATAGTTGCATGGTTTAAAATGTTATCAGATCCTTTGGGTAATGCCATTCAGGCTGGAATTCCCAATATCAGAATTGAATGCAAGTTTGGGTATATGAAAACATATTAATTTTATAATCGGCTGCAGGAAGTTAGTAAATAGAGACTTCTGAGAAAATGGCTTGTTTTGTTGGAGCATTGATACTTTTGAGACGCATGAAAACGTTAATTTAGGAGTGTCTATAATGTCAACTGCAAGTATATAGTCTTCAACAACATATTCGTGTATTGCAGTAATTATGCACTTGTTGTAGAAGTCAGTTGGGAGAACACGGATCATTTTTAATTTAGTATCAGATTTATTGTTGTCGTTTCACACATTTAAACTTCTAACTCTTATTGCTTGAATTAATCTGAAAATTCATTAGTTTGGTAATTATTTTGCGTGAACTTTTCCTTGGACTCTTTGTTCTACCATTTTTAAAGCTGTTGTTTGCAGTTGGTCTTTTTTGGCAAGATCTGAATAAGCCGATAGCTTAATCAAACTAAATATATCCTTCACCATTTTACATTTACAACAAGTTCTGAAGTCATCTCTTTTATTAAAACAATTAAATTTCAAACTATTTCTCACCGCTCAAAGTAATGTTCAAGTTTGCTTTCTGTACATGCATTCAACATGATAACTGAAAACTAACTGTTTTAGCGTCATAAGACAACATTTATGAATCATGCTTTGTTTGTAACGTAAATGAGAAACACTGAAAATATAAAATAAGAACTATACATTAGATCTAGCACACACTGCCCAGTAACAATGTATCTACTCAGCATTAATTGTTCAGAAAGAATTACTACTAAAGCTTCATCAAATATATTTATTTACACAAATACTAGCTTTGCTAAGATACGTCTTATTTACGTTGTTTCTGATGCTCTGACCGTTCAAACATTAACCCTGTTTCTCTGGTTCTCTATGGTGCTGCCTAATACAGAATGGTTGTCATGTCATTCATCAGGATACTCAGATCAATTTCCAAAATATATCCTATCTCCGATAATATAATGTGGTATTTAATATAGATTAATCCATTTGGATCTAGATGTCGGAAGCAGTTGTATTACAAACCATCCATATAAATTGGTGATGTGAAATATAAATTAATGCCATCAAGCTAATTATCCATTTATTTGCCTTGACAGGATCAAAACTACTATACACTTGTTAGTTTTACTAAATCGTTTTCACACCATAGATTTTCCACCTCTTGTTCCTTATTAGATGAATAAATACACACCATTATCAATTAGTAGCTCCAGTTCAACTCCTGTAATTTTTAAAGGGCACCCCAGTCTATTTATAGACTTTTGTTAAATTGGCAGGATCTAAACCTTAATGCTTGATTGATACTTCTGAAGAAAGATTCGAAAACACCTGCCACATGCATCACGTCAGTGTTGAAATAGATGTCAATGTAGTCACTCACATTTTTATACTTGCTGCTCATTATCATACTTTAAAGCAATTTTAAATTAAATGAATGGTGCCATCCATTTCACTCTTTGTGTCTTTTAATGAGGTTAATTGGATATGGTTCTTTTTCGTGAAGTTTGAATGGGTAATATTGGAGATACCACAGTTTTTCTCAAAGATGGAATGTGCTTCATTGTTTCGTTATGCCCAGTTGGGATATACTACATAATCACTTCATTTTGGTTCATATATGTATTTTGTATTTTTCTTCATCTTTTGATGCCTCCGGAATGGTCTAATTTTAATAGTTTTTCCAGAGAATGGTTTCTAAATTCTGTTCCCTTGCTAGTGTCACGTTGTGGGGAAAATTTGTTGATGCTTCATGCTTCATGTATACACATATTTCTTATAGTTAATTCGTAGTTAAGAACACCTGGGGTAATGTCAATACGTATTATGTAAGATTACGACTATAGACCGATTCTGGACACAAGGAAACTACCTGTCTGTTGTTTAAACATTACGCGATGACCCGTTCAAGTTAAATTCAAAGGGAATTCTACGACCAGATAGAGACGCATTTGTTTGTTTTGCACTCAGTCAGTGATGTCACGTCCGGCTTGGAGCAAGTTCGGGCTTTTGGGGGACTGGAAATCCGAGAGAACAGGTAAGTGCTAAATTACCCCAGGGCAGTTCCCAAAGAGACCAGACGGTATCCAATCGAAACCGAGAGATTCAAATCTAAGGCGCAGTATCAATAAGCAATTTGTCCGGACTAAGTCTATTATTCCGTTAGTACATGTTTGAACGTCACAAAGGGTGGATCGTAGAGCAGTAAAGAAGCATTAGACTGTACTCCGAATGCCGAAGTTTTGCGCTCGTTAAAAGGCGGGAAGGAATTCTAATGAAATTCTAAGTTTGGACTGTGAACAAAGGCATCTTTGAAGTAACTTATTTTCGCCCGAATTTGTCTCACTTTCATAACTAGCTGTTGTAAGATTGATACGTTATTATGTACATTTAATTTATTAGAAATGTAATCTTCCATGTATAGCTGAACTATCACCATATCGTAACGTAGCGTACAGCGAATTATTAACATGCAAAATTAACGGATGTAGATTGTTGGATTGTGTCATTTACTATCTTGTATCGTAATGCATAACTGAATTTATTAGTGAATTATGTTAGAACTTATACTTGCTTTATTAGTATATGAATATATAGATTGTGAATTATGCAGAGTTAGTAATTGTTGGACTTGTGCACATATAATTAGGTATTTGAATATTTGTATTTGTCTTTTGTAATTCGTAGGGTAAGAAATGCGTATGATTGTTGTTAATGATGATAGTTTACTATATTGAGCAGTTAACACTTAGAGATGTGTATGTATATATCAGAAGTCTTTGATAATATTGTTATTGTTACAGCACATTTATTGTTGAACATAGCGTGTATTGAATATTTAGATGTGAGTGCGTGAGTTGACCTGATAAGTTATTCTCTAATATTTGATGAAAGGTTTGAGAGAGTGTGGTTAATTCTCCTGAGATTAGAGCAAGGAGACAAGATCATACGTCCCTTCTAATTCCACAGGAAGCTTTCCGGGGGAGGGGCGTGTAGAGGCGACATCCGAGGATCGGAGAGAGGGAAGACACGTTGAGATCACATGGGAGGTCTATTGTGACGTCAGCAGTTTGTATGGAGGCGCAGTGCCGGAAGGAAACGTGGAAGAGAGTGTCGAAAGGACGGATCCGGAAGTGCCAGAAGAGCACGTAGTCAAGGGTACCGGAAGTTCCAAAAGAGAAACAAAAGGAGGACAGATTAGTAACAGTGACAGCACTGAAGGGAAACATTTTCACTTAAGACTTTAATTTTATATGATGATAGTAATTGGCAACTGTGAATAGGTCATTGACTGTATTTGTTCGAAAGAAACTGCGATTGAGAGATTTGATATATTTTATTAAATTGTTATACCTTTCACCTTGAGTTATTTATACACCTAGACCGTCGACATGGCTGATTGGGGGCTTGGAGCTATTTAAATTTTAATTGTCCACCTTCTTCGGTGTTAGAAATAATACCGTAGGAGGCGCGTGACAGACAGGATAAATTGTTTTGGTAGATGGATTTACTTTCAGAGTGAAGGATGGTGAGTTTTAAATTATGAGGACATTGTTTTGTTTGAAAATACTTTATTGGGATTATTCCTAATTATAAGGCAATTGGTCATAAATATTTTAATGTTAAATAATAAATTGGAGAATTTACAACTTAAGACTATGCAGGATCAATCAACAGTTTTTCGTTATTACGTTTTGTAGTTACTAATTAGTCGAAAATATTTTGTGAAAACAAATTATATTAAAACCAGTAAAGTTGGTTAATTTCGTTCACTCCTTTCTGTGCAGTATAATCTTGGGGTTAATGCTGGGATTGTAAAACTGTGTTGCGAGGGTAAAAGCAGGTATAGGTCTGGTATATAAAAAAAACTAATAAATAATAGAATATATGAATGTACTATTGTAACCAATATAATAAATCAGATTTAAAAGAAGAAACTAATAATGAATACAGGAAGAAAGAAACAATAGACTTTTATACCACTAACTACCTGAACATCTCTATCAATTTCTTTTGAGCTTTTTAAACAATACGATATCATGTATTATGTAAATTATGTTATGTGGTGACAAATTACCAGTTTTTTTTGTTACCGATGTATCTATATATGATATAATACACATAATAATAACTGCAAACGATGCTATTCACACGTTGTATTACTGTAAACAATTTTCTTCCCTCTCATATTATATAATAATATCAGTTGAACGTAGACCCAACCAAAAATAAAACCAAGATATTAATTTCTTTGATATTTAGATCAATAAAAATAGTTACCCAATGTGTTCAATTACATTCGAAAAGGTCTTCTAAATTAACTGTATAATACTTTCATTTTGTCTTATTTTGTTAGGAAGCATATCTTTGCTAAAAATAATCTCTAAATTTTTTTTTTTGGAAGTGTTTTGCTTAATTTTTCATTATGGTCTGAATTTGAGTATTGCCAAGAGGTCTTATTACTCTTTATGAAAGGTGTTCCAGATAAGCAAAGACCCCTTCATCTTGCTTCTGGCTATGCTTATCTTTTTTCAAAAATATTTTCAAAAGGACCTGCGAGACGAGAACTTGACGCCCCCAGCAGTAGAGGTAACATAGTATTACGTCCTAGGGGATAAAACTAAGTAACAAGAAAAGGTAAAAGCATTATATAATCCAAAATAAAAATGTATTTCCTTAAAATATAAAGTCAAAGAAAGCGAAAGAATGAAAAACAACTTACAGTATGGTATGAATTCCAAGAATTTCCTAAATGTGTTTTCAGTCTCGTAGTAATCCGGAAATGCCCCAAAAGTATTTCGAACGAAGGTTATAATGTGCTTATATGTTAGCAACATAGGCGAATTTTTGTTCTAATATCAATATTTATTTACTTCAAAGTGAATGCAATGAAAGTTAAATATCACCAATGTCCTTGAATGGACTGAAAATAGGATGTTGACGTGAACTTGGAAATTCAACCTTGATTTATCAATGGAAATAGTAATCTATATACATGCGACATGACATGACCTCGCCTTTTACGCTCATTCTGTGGTGTCAGAATACCAATCATAAGAATATTGTCATTAAACGAAATGACTCAAATAAAAACTATATTATAAAAATAACATATGTGATGTAGATATCTGTAACACATAGAAAAACCCACTTTGGTCTTTTTATATATGCACCATAGCCTTGACGTTTTCCTTTCATAATTCGTTTGATTTGTGTTTGTGAACATGAATTTACCTTAACCATGTGATTAACTTATAGCGTCGTATAGCGATTGGCTTATTTCTTATTTTGCATTTTTGTATTTGCTTAAATTCAATCCTAATTCAATGTATAACATGTTATTTTGTTTTATAATATTGAAAACATTAGTTGATTGGTGTTTCCGCTTAGATAAACTGGGTTCGTTTGTTGCTGTTGAAGTAGCTCCATACATAACACCACTTTCTCCAGCCTGACTCAAAGTTCCCAGCATCGATTATACCTTTGTAATAAGTGTCTACATGAATGCTGTGATACCAGAATATCAGTCGTCATATTTCCTAACAATTTATATTCAAAATCATAATTTCTCCCATTTCCTTTTTTTTAATTATATTTTGTTAAGATTATTCTATCATAACCCACTTTGATTCACTTTTAATATTTAGTTGTTGGTAGTTTTGCAACAAACCCATTTTTAAAATTTCTTTTTGCATCCTTGTTAGTGATTCAGGAACGATGACATTTGGTCTGCGTGCCAGCTTTGTATTCAAAATTGATGCCTAAGCCCCAAAGTAATCTGTATATCACTGATGGTCATTTAGTTAAACCAAAACGTTTAGTTTCTGTTTGACTTGTTGTCACACTTAATACTTGTAGTATATTTCCTAAATCCTTTGAAGAAAGCATTTTTATAACTGGTAATAACAGAAAAGATAGGACCGCCTTGTTTAACATATTTACTTGTCACTTTAAGTTCAAAATTATAATATTTCTTGTTTGTAATCATGAATTTCAGTAATGGAGTTTTAATTTGATGTTATTATCGTAACCACCATTTATTTGATTCCATTTCCACATAATTGTTATTTATTAATTTTTTTTATTTATAAAAGGCGGCATTTTTAATACTTGTTATTGTTGATCTGGAAATGCCACAAGAACTGTGGCATAACGCATTATGATATATGCTCATTGTATTTAATGTTAGGTAACAGTCGTGTATAATGACAATATAGCAAGTATATGGACCATCTGCTAGAGGAACTCCGCATCGAAAATTACCAACGAACTCCTACGTAGCATAATACACCATAATAAGTTTTTCATCATGTTTACTAGCACCAAAATAAAATACGCAGTGCCCGCTATAGGCTGTTGAATAATTCTGTTGAGGACAGTAAACTGCACTGTAGTGCCCTCTATAGGCTGTTGAATAATTCTGTTGAGGAAAGTAACATTGCATTGTAATGCCCTCTATAGGCTGTTGAACAATTCTGTTGAGGAAAGTAACATTGCATTGTAGTGCCCTCTATAGGCTGTTGAACAATTCAGTAAAATTGTAGTTCCCTCTATAGGCTGTTGAATAGTTCTGTTTAGGATAGCAAACTGCACTGTAGTGCCCGCTATGGGTTGTTTTCACTGGCGTCACGTGCATGTAGACAAATACCCATAATGCACCTTGCGCCGCCATTTTTCTTCTATAGCAAACCGTTGTTAAGACAAATCACGGATTTAATCGTGGATGAGGTTAGTTATTTCGTAGAAATAACATAGGTTTTATCAGCTCTATTTTTTAAATTTAATGTGTATTGATATGGAGAAAAGGACCTCTACATCACAGATTTCTTATAGAGAAACCCTAATGGGGGATGTTCGTAAGAGGTATAACGAGAAGATATCTAAGATCCATGTTGACCCCTACGTACTTGGGGTAGACGAATTCAGCGCCGATCGTCTGAAGTGGCCTAAAATCTCATATGTCTACGAGCTACACTTTCTTGTTTTTCAAGAATCAGCGTACACCAATGAGCAACTGAAGAACTACAAATCCTTGGATGCATACAAGCTGTTTCAAGATGGTTGGGTCCGACAGATTCTACACAAGGAGATGGATGGGATTCATTTGCTCAGGGCAAAGGTAACATAGATAGAATGTAGTTTGTCATTTTCAATCTTAACCGAACAAAAATTAAATTCAGCGATACACCACCCAATACTGAGGAAAAAAAAAGATAAAATAATATATGGATATTAATGTATGAATGAACTGTTTAAATTAATAGTCCATAAACAGCTTTATAAGTGGTGTGTAGTGCTGTCATTATTGATAAATTCAAATGTTTTGACTAAGGGATGTAACTAGTTCAACATTATTATTATAAACTTAAGCCAGTAAATCAGATGTACATGGCAAAGAGGGCATCTAATTAGCAACACATGGATAGCTAGTTTACAGTGCCATGCTTTACTATACAGTAATAATGAATATTTAATGTATACTGTAACTGTCCTGTATCGATTCAAACTTGTCTACATTGATATCATTTCAGGTGGCACATTCAATGCGTATAAGAGAAAAGCCTCTAGAACCATGGATGATTGTCAGTGGAGACGGTATCACTGACTCGGCACATTGCACATGTATGGCAGGACTAGGAGAATGCTGCAATCATGCTGCTGCTTTACTGTTCGCATTGGAAACATCCACAAGAATAAAGACAGATGCAACAGTGACAGATGCCCCAGCATATTGGATGCTTCCAAGCAATGCAGTGACAGTTGCCCCAGCATGTTGGATGCTTCCAAGCAATGCAGTGACAGATGCCCCGGCATATTGGATGCTTCCAGGCAATGCAGTGACAGATGCCCCAGCATATTGGATGCTTCCAAGCAATTCAGTGACAGATGCCCCGGCATATTGGATGCTTCCAAGCAATGCAGTGACAGATGCCCCAGCATATTGGATGCTTCCAAGCAATGCAGATTTTAATACACCATATAAAAGACTTGGTGAGATGCATCTCGAATCATCAGTGAAGAAGTCAAAGCTGTTCCAGAGTGAAAAAGATTGTGTGGTTCAGGATTCTTATGGAAAGAAATACAATAACATTTCTTCCTCGACCAAACACGAAGAAACATTATTCTTTGATGAACTTAACGGAATGCTGCAGTATTATCTTTGGCAGAGAGATTTTCCGACAATTTTAAAGCTAAATCATTATCAGTTCAATAGCCAGTGGATTTAGGGGCATTGTATGATAATCAGATCAGTGACAAAGAATTAAATTATGAACAAATACTATAATCGACGCCTTTCTTCCGACAGTTTTCGTGTTTCCTGTCCTTGATCCTTGATAACTTTAGGCGTTTTAAAAAAATTTTAGATCTTTCCGCACACCATGGTGGTTAGAACACCCAAAAATACCACAAATTGGCATTGTACAGTTTCGAGATGCCGGTGTGTGTTTCCAGTGGAATCAAAATGGTCGACATCGGAGAGTACACGTTTTGTGACGTCACGTGAAAACAACCCATGCGCTGTTGAACAATTTTGTCTAGTACAGTAAATATACATTGTAATGCCCGCTACACGCTGTTGAACAATTACGTCGAGTAGAGTAAAATTACTTTGTCTTCCCCGTGAGAGGCTGTTGAATGATTCTGTTTAAGACTGCAGCATTGATTTGTAATGCAGCTCAGGATATTGAACACTATTAGTTTTAACCTTGATTCATCTTTAATTTGCATGATCGAATAGCGTATTGTTTTCTCTTGGTTATTAATCATGGCTGCACTCTGAAATCTTGGAAGTTGTTTTGATTGATTTGTGGTGATTTTCCTTACGTGATGTAATTTATTAGTTTTCTTTATACATTCATCTATTCAACATAGACCTGTCTGGTATATCTCGCAGCTTATTTTGTTTAAATATCAGTTACCATTGACAGCGACATTTCAACTCTGGGCATCCATAAACTAAAATAAGTACTATTTAATTAACCATCAGCAGGTGTACCTTATCACGCTGCTTTCAACTACAGGTGGGTGGGATTCCATTTTGAAGTAGGGATTATTTTTCACCCCGAAAGTACTGTATTTATATCACGGTTTGCACCAACTACACTTGATAATGGTAAAAGGAATGACACTTGTTTGTCACCAGTAGTAAACATTAGTTTTCTTGTAAAGCCTTCATTATTATCAGATTCTAAGTCTGTATAAAAACAAATGTTTGAAATCACCCCCTGTAAAATATTCGTCGTAGCCACAGATGCTGATTGTGTAAAATTAATACCAGTTTTCAACTTTTAAATAGAAGCATTACCATTCCTTCTGCTTTTAAATCAGATCATATTGGTCGCTGAAGAATTTTGCACAATCATTGGAATTTTATACAGGTCCTATTATGATATAAAGCTTGCAGAAGGTATACAGATTTTTGCCCTACCACATTATCGTCCATTAAATATTGGGCACTAGGAAAGAGATGCCATACCTTATTAACTAATGATACGTCATTAACATTACAGTTTACTTGGGGAACTGCAGCAGTTTGCGATCTACCTCGGATCCCAACCCAGTCCTCATGTGTTAGTAGATAAATATTTTTACCCAATTTATCAATGATATGATGACCTTCATTCATCTGTTATTACTATTATGTCGAAGGCATTCAACATACACACATTTCCTGACTGATCCAACTGGATCATCTTCACAATGTTCAAATAAGGCGATAAACATTTGCCATATAATTTTTTATTGCCGCTTCCATATATGAAGTTATCACCATGCATCAAAATCTGACAGGATTTCTATATAATGATTGTTCAATACTTTCTTTGATATATATTTGAGTTGTCATGTACTTGGGTATTTCCATTTGATAATTCCTATATTGTTTGCTTTATTTCTGGAATTGAGTTTGGTTGTTTCGCTGTTTCAGTTATTTTTCCAAAAGCTTTTTCTCCAAGATATATTTTAATACTTTTTGAGTCTTATCGTGGCATTGAATGCCTTCCGGTCGTTTCTTAAAATTGTATTTCTAAAAGACAATTAAATTTTAACATAATATCTGGTGTATGTCAAACTACGTTATGTGATTTGATCTGTGGATCGTTTAGGATCAATTTTATAAACTATATTTTTGTCATTTTTTTTACTTATTGTTCTCAATTTGCTTGCAAAAGTTTTGTCTCGCTTGAAAACGCTCTTTGGTGATAAGGAGTATTCCTACCTAGCGTGTGTGTGTGTGTGTGTGTGTGTGTGTTATGTTTGTTGTTCTTTTTTATAAGTCAAATGCTATTTTCATTATTTAAATCTGCTTCGATAGAATCTTGTGATGTTACACGCATTGTGACTGTACTGACGATATTGGAAAAATCTTATTTCTGGTACATAAATTACAACATTTGGTCGTGTAATTAATAGAGTACCAGGCTAGCTATTAATAAGAGCTGAATCTATTGATATATGAACCAGCGACTAAACTGTAATGAATTAACAGTCGTATGTATAGTATTATTATTTTGTGTAATACCCTAGAATTATAGCCAAAAATATTGAATATAGTATTTGGAATTGTAAAATCAACCTTGCAATTTTTTTTCTAATTTAATCTTGCATTTTCTATATTGTTGTCTGGTCCAGTTGTTATGGTGTCTGGTGCGAAAACAAGCAATTGATTTACCACGTGGTAAATGTCAATAATATTATGTTATCCAGGTGGTATAAATAATGCATCCCATTTCTTACCATCACATTATCTGAAAATATTACTTACTGATGTGATATTAAACCAGGTATACAAAATTTTTGACCTGATGGGTGATATTTTATAATGTTGCTAATATGTAAATAACTAGGGGGTAAAAAATCCACTGTAAAGTTTTGTGATGTGTCATAAGTCGCCTCCCACCTTCAAAGAACAATCTAGTTTCGAATTTCATTTATATACTGTTACGTATATGTAATTAAATTGCTTGTGTGTTACTTTTAAATTCTTATTTTATTTTAATTTTCGTTCATTACATTTTATTGTCATGATTATTTTCACGGGATTCGATATTTTTTCCAGTAAATTCAGTTTGTTTAGAACGTAAACATATTTCTTCAGCACTATTTTTAGCTCACTTTGGTTCATAGATTTTGTAAACACTACGCGAAAACGATTGGCTATTGCCAAGGTTATTTCGGCCTACGTGTTAGTCTGAATAAACAATGTTTTATTTTTAAATTTATTTCAGTGTGAGAATTTGATTCTTTGATAGGGCTATTCTTGCATACGTGATAGATGGCATTTTTTTAGTTGCGCTGTTCAAATTAGTAAATCACGTAGCCTATCACGTGAGCTACCATGTGATCTAAAATCGCGGCTTTAAACAGACGCTCTCTAGTAGATTTAGTGAGTTGTATTTTAAACCTTGAGGGCTCAAGAGGTTTCAATTGTTGTTGCCAGTTTGCTTTTGAAGTTATCTATTTTTTGGGAATTTAATAATTTATTCTCTGGAAAACTAAACAAGTGCTTTATATTTATAAAAGTTCTGGGAGAAAGAAATCCAGTGGTAATTTATTCTGGAGTTTAACGGAAACATTATAAACTGTGGTTCAGTGGAGGATCTGTTACCATCAGTACAGACATCACCTGACGTCATCCCTTCCATATTGGAATTTCATCGAGATTCGAACCCGGATTCTATTAGAACTGTTTAGTGATAGGACTTATATTTTTCAATCTTAGGATTAAATTTTGGATTATATTTGCAAACCGTAAATCCTATTTCCAATTTTTACATTGTTTTCTAGGAAAATAAATTATTTTGTTAAAATATATAAAGCTTGTTGGCTTCACTCTTTTCTCTTGTTATTTTTGTACGACTCTGCACGTAACAATACCATCCAAGGCGTAGAGAGGTGCATTTCCGATGTGAAATCATGGATGACATGTAACAAGCTGCAGATGAATAATGATAAAACTGAAGCCATTCTGATTATAACACAAAGACTTTCTCATTCACATCCTTTACCTCAGACAATAAATATCAGCAGCACCAACATTAAATTCACACAGTCAGTACGAAACCTCGGTGTCACTCTTGACAGTACTCTCTCACTGCACCAACATGTCATGAACATATGCAAGGCTGCATATCTTGAGCTGAGACGCATCAGCTCCATTCGCAAGTATCTTTCAGTTGATGCCACTAAAACACTTGTGTGTTCCTTAGTACTTTCAAGACTGGACTATTTTAACTCAATTCTGTCTGGTTCGTCTCAATATCTACTCCAGAAACTTCAAAAAGTTCAAAACACAGCTTCTCGGATCATCCTTAGAGTACCACGATCAGAGCACGCCTTTCCCCTGCTCTGTATCCTATACTGGCTATCCATACGATCCAGAATTAAACACAAAATTTGTTCTCTGTGCTACGTTTCACTGACGGACTCCAGTCCAACATACCTATCTGACCTCACCCATGTGTACACACCTGTAAGATACTTACGCTCCTCATCTGACACTCGTATTCTCATTAACCCACTATGAAAATGAAATCATATGGACAACGCTCTTTTGCATACCAGGGCCCAGCAACGTGGAACGAATTGCCGACTGCACTTAGACACAAAGACACAGTGATCTCATTCAAGAGCGCTCTTAAAACTCACCTATTTCAACTGTAAGAACAGACTTAAAGACCTAATAATGTATCTTACCTTAAATAATTACAGCATGTTTTCTGTTTCTAATTTCGTGGTATTTGTTTTTATTTTTGTAATCATATCATTATATATGGGTTTTTTTTAAGTGTTGTCAAATGTTGTAAAGCGCTTAGAGCTTCTAAAGATTAGGCGCTATACAAAGTCCTCATTATTATTATTATTATTATTATTATTATTTAATTTTCAGATATTTTTTCATATTCAGTTTTATTCATTATTATATCATCATATAATTTTTATTAAGTATACCTGCGATTTCATTATCAATTTTTTTATATTTATTACTAGTTTGCCTGCACGAACATAATAGTTGCACTAAATCATTCGGTTTAATTGACAAAGTTATATAGTATATAAGGATTGAATTTTTACGTTTATGGAGGATCTCAGATGGGTACAAATTTAATACTGAATTTATTAAACGAGTTGTACAGAGGTGGAATAATTGTATTTGTTTATATTGCGGGACAAAACACACACATGCACAAGGGTGGTTGGTGCTGTGGGCAGCATTATTATCGTAGCTGTCAATAATGTTATCAGAATTTGCTGTTGGAGGAATAAATGAACTTCCCTTGTGGTATGACAACAGTCGCCATGATAATCAACATCGACATGTACAGGCACCAATGAGCAAGCAGATGTTGTCGATGAGTGTGTGTGTGTGTGTGTGTGTGTGTGTGTGTGTGTGTGTGTGTGAGAGAGAGAGAGAGAGTGTATGTGTGTCTGTGTGTGTGTCTGTAAAGCTTTCGATTATAACATTAATCCGCACAATATAGATCATATTTGGTTGTGGGTATTTACTCCCACCCACGTCTCCTGTATTTCTTATGGGCTTGCCCATTTAACCACATCCGTGACCATACATGTAAATGAATTTCACATTATTTGTTTTATTTTTGCAATGAAATGATATAACTAATTACAGGCCTGTTTTCTTACTTAGATGTGTAGGTAAAAGCATGAAAATGGTCATTTTCATAAATTCATATGATTACTTGCTTGAAAATGATCTTATTTACAAATACTAATCGGACTTTCTACCAGATCACTCAGCCGTGTACGAACTTAATGAAATTTGTTTGTTTTATTAACAAATCATAGTTGTTTGTTTTCTCTTTTGTTCTGCCGCATATCATGCTGTTTGAATTTGTGTCACTATAATTGTTCAGGGATGGGCTTTTCTAATGTTGTATAAATTTCTATAATTGTGTGGGGAAAGGCTTTTCTAATATCGAATGAACTTGTAGCCCGACGGCTTCAGCATAATTTAGCAAATAAAATACGTTTAAATCTATTTTTCTTTTTTTTTTTAATCGCTCTGTTTTTCTGTTGTAATTTTAAAATGAAAATTTAAAGAATTAATTTCAGTGAAAAGACTGCTCATTTCAACTCAAATATGAAGACTGCGTATTATCTTAAAATACGAAAGTTAAAGCAGATATAATTTTTCAAGCCATATTAGTACGATAATCCACAAAATATGTTTACATTTTTCCCAATCACACACACTACTCTTTGGAGTATATGCTTCATTGCAATGGAGTATAGGAGAAAAACTCAACAGATGAGATATTCTTTCAAAGTTTAAACGCACATCTCTCCGCAACCAGATATCATATTCTGCTTTTGGTTTAATTTATACAGGTATGCTATTGATATAAAACGATTTCAGTTTGGAGTGGACAATTTTCGTAGATTTAATAAAGAAGTCGAGTACTTAAATCTGGCACTTGATTGACATATTCTTTAATGTTTCTGCTACATTGATTTTTTTTTTTTTATCATGACTACCATCTATCGATAATGTCTGATTTAGTGTTTAACTCTTCGTGTCTTCTTTGATTTAAATATGACGGTTACTTTAATTTGTCGCCATTCCATGTCAAGCGTATTTTCCGTAGCTCATTGGTTTTATTCTTTTAAAATTTACACTGAATGCTTCATTGCAATGTAGTTTAGGAGAAAAACTTAACAGTTGAGATATTCTTTCAAAGTGTAAACGTGCATCTCTTCGCAACCAGATATCATATTATGATTTTGGTTTAATTTATACAGGCATGCTATTGATATCAAACGATTTCAGTTTGGAGTGGACACTTTTCGTAGATTTTATAAAGAAGTCGAGTACTTAAATCTTGTTAGGTGGGGTGTGCGAGTGGCCTAGTGGTCTAAAGCGCTCACCGTTACGGATCACTGCCATCTCACCTCTGTCTGCGTGGGTTCGAGTCTAGGGTTCGGCCAGTGTGGATACGTGAGAAAGCTTGCCAGTAGCTTCTCGTGGGTTGGTGCATGGGCGCCCGCAGGATTTTTTGCAGGGGGGTCAGGACTTTGT
>JAECUM010093435.1:0-63661 GCA_016617855.1 Megalonaias nervosa | reverse complement strand
ATGGCATTATATCCTGCCAAATTGGGAGTCAAAAGAGCAGGGAACTAGACTAACTGTTGATACACCATCAAACAAGATTCTTTTGTTCAAAAAACAAGCGAAATTTTCGAGAGACAATCATCTACGTCGAATCTCAATTTTTGTGCTGTTCAATTAGTACAGTATTGATATCGTGATTTCATTGGAAGTAATAATGAGACTTTTTATCATTCTTGAGGATATCTCAAAGTGCCAGTTCAAGAATTCTCTGAAACTCGATTGCCCACAATGGTCCACATCTGTGAAACCAAGCTCTTTATTTTACAAAGTATAGTATTCTTTTCGCTTGGTTGCCGTGCTATCTTTGATCACAGTTACCAATGAGTCGGTTAATTTAAGGCAGTTTATGTTACATACACAATAACATTTATAACAGTGTTCAACTGATCAACTGAAGTGAGCTCACCCGACATACGACCGGGGGCAGCTAGATTTTAAGTTTGTAGGATTTTCGTGCCTTTTAACTTTTCTTTTATTTCACCTCCATTATTTGATTCAAAAGACATAATTAACGTGATAATACAAAGGAGGCCAGCCTTTAATTCAGTGCAACAATGCAACAAATACTTCTGCAAGTCAGTTATCAAAACACGGTCGACACCTAAATAGGTTCTCAGAGAAATGCTCGCGGACAAAGCTGTTACGGTAGATTGACACATTTTACATTTAATTACAAGAGGACACATTGCATTTATGATGATTACACTTAAAAGGAACCAGAAGATAGAACTAGAACACAAATTTCAATTGATAAAAAAATTATTTTTGTACCTAATTTTGATCACGATTTCCATAAAGTTCATAAAATTGGGATCTATTTTTGGGGTAATTTCTGGTTTTAAAAAATGGGATCCACGCCTGACTCCGCGTTATAAGCGGGTTCGCGAGTTATCGAGGGAGTGATGTACTAAGAACAAAGAAATCAGAGACATTGGTTTGTTGGTTGTTTTTTTTCCTTCTAAAATCACACTGATGTTTCTGAGTCTGCAACAAAATAGTATGTGGATGCAAAGGTGCCCTCACCAATATGTTTAGCAACTTCATGGACATGATTAGAGGAATATTAAACACCAATTTTTTCGAGCAAAATATGTTTCTTAAAGAAAACTTACCCAATCATAATACCTCAAGAGAACTACTATGATGCCCATTTATATAGACACCTTCATAGATCAATCTACATGAGAGCATCTCAAAACACTTCCAACTCAGTTTTCAAGAGATGTTTCTTCACCTGCCCTCAAGCCTCTGCCACCTAAGAGACTCTATTTAGTGATACTTTAGAAGTAACTGGATCTGACTTGACAGTGATGCAAGTGTAGTGGGCCACCATCATTGACATTCTTCTCCAACTACTTCACAGGTAGAGCAGGAGACATCAACTTCATTATCTTAATCTCTAAAAAATTATACTGGCATTCAAGTTTCCTCATCGTTATTAGATCTACTTGGATGGGTGAACACTTCCTTGCAATCTTGAACTTAAGTTTCCCATCCAAATTCATCGGACTTCTGTCCTCATTTCTCCACAACACCTGCTTGGTCTACAGTTCTGACATCAGGTTAAATTATCTACAAAAGATTCTACTTTCAATTGCTTGCACAATCAGAATCTTTATCAGTCACCACCACAGAACTCATTATTGGCGATTCCTGCAGACCCTGCCACCTCAGGGTTCAACTTTATATCTATCACTGAGCAGCGAAAGAAAAAGCTCAACAACAGTCAAAAGTATCCACTCACACAGGAGATACTTCAACTGGTTATATGGATCAAACATCCTGTAACACATCCCAACATAATGAATCGGATGATGTTCTTCCAACATAGATGACCTACTTCTGTTTTGACCAGGTTAGGCCATATATACGATATCATAGGGTCCATGACCACAGTCTATACATGACAAGTCACAGAATCAATTCAGGGCGCTTCAGGACTTTAGTCCATGTAATAAGCGGGGGTGTCATTCAAAGTATGGTCCACTTCAAAACAGAGACACTACATACTATAACCGTAATAGCAGCTTTGAACTAACCAGTGGAAAAAGATGCAATGCTTTCTATCCAAACCTTATAAACCATTTATGGCTCATGATATGCTTTCGACCTTCATCATCTATTCACTTCTTTATGATCAGGTTGATGGAATTCTCAACATCACCATTCCTCTCAGTCTCAGCTACAGTGGAGGGATTTCAAAGGCAACCAACAAGGTCACAACGATGTCCCTAGAGCACATGCCACTGGAAACAAGTGAACAGAGGTCGATCATTTTCACCAGCATTCCATGAGACTGTCCCTATCTTAATGACATACATACAGGCCCCCTATTCCAGCTTTATCACAGATCCTGGTAGGAAGAAGGTTCCAATCTTATGTGGCTGATTGGGGAAGATGTACCAAGATGTTATGAGAACTGAACAAGTTTTCTGGGGACTCAGGGTCACATTGAACTCCCCCACAAAGCCTTTGGCCAGAGTTCTCCAGCTACAACACAGCACTAATCAACTGGTCCTCAAACTAAGCGCAAACAACTGTTATGCTCTTGGGTTTGCAATGGAATGCAATGGGTACCAACACCATTCACTGTGTAGACTATGCAATCTCCTTGCCAACAAGGACATCTCCAACCTCATACCCTTTAAAGATTTGGTTGACTAGGTCTGGAATCAATGTTAAAATATAAGAAATGTGTCTGCCTGGAATGACAATTGAATTCTTGCAATGGTAGTTTCCATGCCTATTTGGAGCAATCCACCAGCTAGAAAATTCCTTTGCCATCAGTTTTGCTCAATGAGGTAGCAGACGTCTTATTCACCGGTCACTTTATCAGGTTCACATAAGAATGATTACATAGTCCAAGTGGAGACCACTGGGCCAACTCTCACAATCTACAACAATGAGGTTGCTTCTCAAATGCAATGAAACCACTTTGGACTCATGTCTGTGATATCTGTGCATGCACAACTCCAACATTCGCAATCACTATGGATGTATAGACAGAGAGCTGGGTCTCCTACCATTCTGGACTAGCATAGGAGTATGGCCTCCTCATGATTATTATTACATGTCAACATCATTGGGATGGAAACCATTTTGAAAACCTTTCATTGGTGTCTGGAGAACCTATGCAGGAATGGACTTCTCTTTCTGTCTGATAACTTCACCATGGTGATTCATCACAAACAGCAAAGCGGAGAAAGTACTCAGACCTTTGTATTATTGTTTGGGATTTTCTAAAGTGATGTCCTTATTGACAATCAATGCTTATGTTCAACATTTACTAAGCTGGCCAATGTATTGGCAGACTCATGGTTCTGCAAGAAGGAATTAATACAAACAGAATGGTCCCGTCATTCCTCAGTTTTCACTCAAAAGACACTCGATGGGATCGACAAATAATGGCCCTATTGATGACAAGGTGGAATGCCAAAACCTCAACCTTTGTCTCACCAGTCCTGGGCACTAAAGGCCTGAAAAATCAATGTTCTTTTCTACATAATGGAATAGGTGAATGTATACCCACACCCCTGATTCAGAATGGGATACAGAAATTAGCGTGTCTCCACATCCTGATTAATGCACTCAAATGGGAAATATTCGTGCAACATCATCAATCACAAAATAATCACCAGTATGGAGATATTTCTTCATCTGAATTAGAAACTACAGTTGCCAGTGTTTCACTCCAACCCAGAGGTACTGAACCTGCACATGATCCAATGAAATATGCCTTTAAGAGAAAAGTTTTCAAGTGGTGCGGTATCCTCAAATGAGATGGCTGTCCAACTCTGAGGTGTACAATAGCAATGGAATATAATCTCAGTGGATCACACAAAGCACTCTTTACCAATGTAGGCACCTCAACAGCTAACTTCCTATGATACTTTGATGAAAAACAGTCAGCACCAATCACAGTTAAACCTACTGTTCCATGATCACTGGCATACTGTACTATCATGGAAGAGAAGATATCAAACAAACCAAAGACCGATCTGATCGATTAATTTGGATTTCACCTGGCCAATGACATTGGACCCTCGCCCATGTGGAAGTTATTATGGGTATTAACCTGGCGGAACAAGACACCATTTGAACCGCTCTCGAGAGCTTACTTATTTCACCTATCTTGTAAGTCCTGCTTTTTCCCTAGTCAGAAGGGCGCTTAAACATCTTTGGTGTTTGTATTTAAGATTTATCATACATAAACTTGAAGGATTCTGACACGATGATGATATTATAGCACTTACGGATGAGACTGTAGACTAGGTGACAGTGGATGTTAACACCAATTGCAATTCTGTTCCACTTGCTGACAAATATCTGTATCAGAACAAGATTAACACACCTTCATATACGCTAAAAATATATTTTTACCAAGGGTCAAATGGAAATTGACCATTGGGACCACCACCTAAATCTAATACCAACTCAAGGCCAACTTGAAATCATTATATTTAAACATGAAAAAAACCTGTAATTGACTACACCACCAGGCATATAAACATGGAGAGATTATTTCTACAATAATGAAGTGGAATTCATCAACAAATCCACCGCTTTACATTTCACAATAATCATGCCGAACTCAGCTATCACTATCAACTATCACTGATCTGTGTTTGTGTGCATCAAGTATCAAATTACATGGGAAATTTCAAATTGTAAACCACCCGTCTGGCAAAAAAAGTGACTTACCATATAAATGAATTGGGGAAGATGTGATTTAGGTATCAAGCTTACTGAAAACAAGCTCGCCACATGAATGAATATTTTTTACAATATAAGCATTATTTTTTCATACTTGCAGATTGCAGACAGATAAGGACCAACTGCTGATACCCTGCATTATTTAAATTTACCTCGCTAAACTGACCACTTCCATTTCTCACTCACAGTGATTTCTTTTCTTTTCAAAAATCCCTGGTGTTTCAAAATGATGTGGTTTGGAGAATTAATAACAACAAAGTACCATGAAAATGGTGGATACCTCCATATTCTTTGCCCAATCTGTGGCAGCACTGTTAAAATCTGAAAGACATTTGCTAATATGCCCTTTTGAGCACATGATCTCTATCCTTCTTAATGAAGAAAAAAAACTGAATACATTTTATTTTAAACCTGTCTGTCAAAAGTCTTAAAAGGAAACAGACTTAAATTGCATGTGCATCTTTATTTTGCACAAACCATTTTCATTCAAAAATGGTTCTGTCTAAATGTTTCATTTACTTATTTACAAATAATATTGGAATTGTTAATGGCAAATATTTTATGATTTTTTTAAAACAGGCTACACATGAACAAGTAAACAAGGTAACAAACAGATAACATATACAGACTGATTTATGATTGTCACTTTACGTAGGATTTATGTTTACTGTTTTATATGTGATGTTTTGAATTCATTCATTGTACCATGATGGCACAAATAACTACCTCCACAATCTCACTCTTTCAGTGACTTCGGTAATTATTTTTTCTTTTATTTACCTAGAAGTCACCAGGATCCTGTTTTGTGGCCTTTAAAATGAATCTTCATTTGCATCCATGGTGAACCAAATTAATTTTTATAAATTGGAAAAGTTCAGAAACTTAGAAATGCATTGAAAGTGGTAAAAAACATGAGAACAAATTCACAAAATAAAGGACTGTAAAAATCTTTATAGTAATTACTGCATCATTGAAACTATAATTACATGAAAGAATATGCAAGAGTATTGGCTGGGAACACACTTGTTAATAAGATTAAGTAAAGAATAATAAAAAGAAGCATTCTGTTTGGCCATGTAGGGAGAACACTGAGGAGTGTGGCGGAAGAGGAAAAATTAATTAACAAGACCAGGACCTGCAAGCACTGCCAAGACACTATAATCAAAAACACAATAATCTACTGACGACAATGATGATGATGCAAAAATGACTGCTATATCTCATATCCCACGAGCATGTGCTCAACAAAAAGCAGCTTTGCTAAAATGACTGCTATATCTTGTATCTCACTAGCATGTACTCAACAAAAAGTAACTTTGCACAAATGACTGCTATATCTCACTTCTCACTAGCATGTACTCAGCAAAAAGTAGCATTGCAAAAATGACTGTTATATCTCACTTCCCACTAGCATGTACTCAACAAAAATTAGCTCTGCAAAAATGACTGCTATATTTCACTTCTCACTAGCATGTACTCAACAAAAATTAGCTTTGCAAAAATGACTGCTATATCTCATATCCCACCAGCATGTACTCAACAAAACTATATAAGCTTTGTAAAATCATTATGTTCTCAGTCCATAGGCAGATGACGAGATGTTACCTTTCAACTTTTGGCTTCTTCACAGATTTGGCAAAAAACTTTTCTCTGTTCTTTTTTAATGTTTCTTCATCCAGTTCCCCATTACTTGTAAGCTCTGAGGCAGTTGTTGAATTGTTTTCTTCTGGCTCCTTTGCTTGAGAATTTGCTGTACAAAAAAATGGATTACCAGATTTTTTTCCATATACAGTATGTTTTTTTTCTTACTTAATTTTCATATTTTACAATATCAGTGAGTACAGTATATACTTATGTACAAGTCAGACAAAGCTGCAAACTGCAGAGACCCAGATCTGCCAACAAAAAATGCACTTGCAGGTCTGGATCAAAGCAGTTTGTTAGGTCTAATCCGTTGAAAAAAAAGCAAACCCAGATATGCATGTGCAATTGCAGATCAAGGTTTAAACATAGTCAATGAGATTAAGCAGTTAGGCTCAACTAATATATATAAAATATATATATATATATATATATATATATATATATATATATATATATATATATATATATATATGGTGGAGGTATGAAACACAATTGCATATTATACATTTCTCTTTATAGGCTTAGAAATTTCTAAGTAGATAATATATTATTCATAATCTACTCTTCATAGATCTGCATACCTGATGCTGCAGCATGAACAGTATGTAATGAAATATGCTCACGTGCGATCTTCATCACCCAACTTCATCTCTGGTATAAATAAGAGTCCCCTGATTGACTGAGACTCTACTGGCCAAAAAGAGGAAAAACAAAAGCATTTTCAAGATGCAATAGTGGCCATATTGGATATCAGATTCACACTGGACATCATATGAAGACTATTGTGAAAGCACAATATCGATATAACCAGCCATCTAGGTGAAGTAGCAATGACAAAATTTTCAAAACAGCAGTCAGATCAGCACCATTTCAATTTATGACCAACTAAAAATCTCAAAGAAGTCTTTCGGTGAAAACTCCTTGCTCATACGACCATTCATTCTCGAGAGGCAGTGATGACAAGATTTTCAAGATGGCCATCTAAACAGGAAGTCTGAGCAGTACCATTTTCATTCAGGACCAACTAGACATAAAAAGTCATTTCATCAATTAACATCGAAAGACAACAAAATTAAAAAGCATAGAAAATTGTTACCCATGTACTGAAACAAAAACATTCCTAGAAAGAAAAACTCTGGTATTTTCATCAAACAAAAACTCTGATACAGGTTCATTATAACAACCAGTTGACCTTGAATCTATGAGCTTAGTGTTGATTAAATGAATTACAAGAGTTCTTGTGTACATGGATGACGCCACAGTGCCTGAAAACTGACCTAAATGCACAACAAAAGAAACTGCAATGGGTCAACTTCTCAAATCCCCACAATTTTTTTTTGAATTTTCAAACACTTCACCCCTATCCCTCCTATAATAGCCCCCAGCTCTTGACAGTGAACTGGGGGTCATCATGCAAAATTCGTCATATATACACGTCTTCTTGCTACGACTGCATATATAAAATTAGGTAATATTTGAAAAGAAAATGTCAGTGTGATTGCAATTTTTGTATATCAGACATCTGACCAAATCTATAGGACCCTGAGACAGAAGCAGTGGATGAACAACCCTGTTCCCCTGCATATTTTTACCACAGAGGAAACAAAACTACAAAATTTCATAAAATTCCATACAGTATTTTTAAAAGATACAGCATTCAGGGTTCCTGCCACAAATTTAGAAAAAGATTTCAGACCTTTTTCAGACCCCACCCAAAAAATTTCCAGACCTAAACATGCGAGATGTTTATTGATTTAATGAGGATAAAATACTTAAAATTGCAAGTAAAATGTGCAGAGATGAAAAAATATAATTTAACGAACTATATTTTATTTACCTTAGCAAAATCTTGCAATCTGTTGTTGACAGTCCACGATAATATATAAAAGATTAGAGTTCCAATATATGTAACACACGATGCTTTTAGTCTTAAGTTTGGAAGGCCCTATCCTGGCTTTAGAGACATCAGCTTCTTCCCACAGGGGATTATAAATGCGATGTCCAGGCATTCTTTAAATTAGCTATGCGCAAGCTATTTTGAAAAAGGCATTTTCAAGGTGTAATATTAACTTCAGTGGATTTATCATGTTTTCCTTATTACATATTTATATCTTCCCCCCACATAAACCCTAAGAAACTACAACAGAAACTGTCCAAAAACTGAATTCTAAAAACAACCGGTCATCAAAATTTCCGACCTCTGGAGATCATCAATTTTCTCTTCAACAAAGGGGAATTTGCAAATATTTAAAAAATGGAAACATTTTCTTATAATACTTTGAACTAAATAAATGCAAAAGTTTTAAAGTATTTGTACAAGTAAATAAAAAAAGACATTTAAAACATGGATTCGAACTTTTTACTATGTATGGTAATTTGAAGTAAATTGTCTCTAATTGTGCATTAGGATTGACGTTGCTTTGATTTACTCCAAAATATAAGTACAGTGATGGTGAATCAAAAATGCAAAATATACCTTACTAAACACTGTCTCAACTTCATGGATATTTATTCCTAAAAACTGAGTAGCAAATTAAAAATCGATATTATACTTAACAACACTTCGTCAAGATGGCGAAAGGTTAGGTCATATTTATAACAATTTAATATGGCGCTGAAAATCACCAAAGTAACAGCCCAAAAGTTTATACCTTGCAAGCTGGTAATCAGTCCTATTACATTTACAAATCTAGTGTTTGAAAAGTTATGAATTTGCTAAATGGTGTGCCAATATTGGTCAAAAAGTTGACATAAATTTGCAGAGTAACATATTATTGACCCTTGAGAATGACATCAAAAAGTATCGGTACTACTTCTGTCATGATGGCATTGCATCTTCCTGTTTGGATTACATGTCTGACCCACTTAACTCAAATTCAGGCAGAGTGCATCAGTTAAAATTCTCAAAAACATCTTAGAAAATGGTAAAAATGTTGCTCTTAATAAAAATATATGTGTAGAGCGCGTATTTGGACAAAGAGGAGGATAAAATGCAATTTAAATATTTCTTCATGCCTTCACTCACCTTAAAATGCAAGCTAAAATTAAAATATTGTCAGATACGCAAGATCTGAGGTTTTTACTTGACATAAAAATCAATAATTCCTTGCAAGATTTTATGACTTTAATACACGGTATGGTACCAGAAAAGACCTGTTTTGATCTCTGGGCCTAATGTTAATTTTCAAAAGCATATTGGAGTTATCCCCTCCTTGCCTAAGCATAGCTAATATTCAGGTCCACACATACACACAAAAAGATCTATCCAAAAATGTCAAATCAAATAAAATCCAACAAAATTAAAATGAATACTCACTAGCGCAACACAAAACTTAATGAAATAATCCATGAAATGGAAAATGTAGATTAATCCTCAATGAGTCAGAAAAACACCAGTCAAAATTGCATGGCCTTCTCCCACAAATTTATCAGCTATATGCACCTTGAGATGTTGCATTCTACAGTAATGCCTGAAGAGCTCTGAAAAATGCAGTCTCATTTCCAGTTTCTGGTACAATGAAAATCTAAAACTTTTTCCAGACTTTTTAGTCATTTTTAAATTTTTCCAGACCTTTTCAAGGCCTGGAATAGCAATTTTCAAATTTAAGACTTTTTCCAGAAATCCAGATCTGCACAGGGACCCTAAGCATTGGACAGACATACAGACAGACTGTTGGAGGATATCACAAAATCCCTAGCACATTTTAAAAAAGCATGGGGACAACCAGATGGACAGGCAGACATGGGTAAAACTGTATCTTAATAAAAATTTTGAATCATAACTGGAGCGACTAATGTTTGGCTATGAATTCTCACTGTGTAGAGTACATACTTTTGATTGGCTTGTTTTCTTTCCCCTTTGGTGCTTTCTCTCCTTTCTTGTTCTCAATCATGGAAGCAACGGTCTTCTTGGACTTCTGGGATTGTTCATAAGTCCTCATGGTTCTATAACAGAATGAAATGTTGATATAACGTTATAGATCAGGACTGATTTCCTCATTATATAAACGCCATCTACACTGACTATGTTGGGTAATCTTGCCTTGGAATTATGTTTTATATGGATGGATGAGTACAAAACAACACTGCATGGCTCACAAGCAAGGATGGGTGTGAGTCAATTTCAGAGTACTCTTCTTGTAGCCTGAATTCAATCTACAGCAACCGAAAAGAGATGATGTGTTTCAATGAGATAATGGGGGGGAATGACCAGGTTTGAATGAAAGGGGTGAGGGGCCATGACAAAATTTAAACTTTGTGCATGCTTGTAATGGCTTCCATCTCAAGTCAGCTTATCTGTATTATTTGCAGCTACAATGGTTTATAAAACCACAAAAACCATGGTTTGTTGTTTCAGTTTTTGTCATTCTTGGAACTCCACATTTCACAATATCACCAAGGAAAATAAAGCTGCCTTCAAATAAATGACTGCTGACTTGAGTGGTGATATGACTCACTCAGCCATAAATGATTACACCACATGGCAAACTTTCTGTTCTGTACTGAGTCTACAATTTCAATTTGTCTTTTCTTTTTTTTTGACAGTCAGAACCGGTTCAAAACTATAAGTTGCGCAGCACATACATAATCCATTACAGCATTTCTCCATCTTTCCAAGACAAGAAGGCAGGGGCCTGCATATCTAGCCCACAATCAGAGCATTGGTGTAAATCATGTGACCTTGCCAAAAGCATGTCACAGAATGAGACATATTAGATCATAATGATTTTCCAACAGAAGAACAAAATTCATCATAGGGTTTACGAAAATATAAAGAAATGACAGAAATTTTACCCAAATTTCACTGTAGATCTACATAATGTTAAGCATATCCCAAAGATCAAGAATGCATGATATCCCAGAATATGGCTTTATGGCTAGAATACGTCTTTTTCCCCCAAAATAAAATAATCGTGCAACTGGGACTGACATGACAGAAAAAGTGAGAATAGTGTGCATTTACTTCAGTATAAAATCTAGTCAAAGCTACCAGTAATATGAAACTAATACCATTCCAGCGAGAGATGCTTTTCACTGGTGGACACATCATATGATTTTTGACAATTCCTCATATTGCAATATTATGACATCACAACTATATTGTGGTTTGTGCAACTGAAATGGCATTTTCCTTAGGTTTTTACTACAAGAAATTACATTTTAAAATTTTCTACTAATTCATACATGAGAAATATAACCATGTTTCTATGAGTATAAGTTTTAAGTCTTCATGTTGGTCATTATGTGGTTTACTGGTTCATAAACTCAGAAATATGCATGAAAAAAAAATCATTTAAATTTATGAACAAATCTTTAAATCCAACTGTCAGATATATGCAACATTTTTCATAAGAGCAACCAGAATTGGATCAAGATCTGGCTTAGTGTTTTGTGCCACAGCAATAAAATAGGTCATTTCCTGTCAAGGCAACTGGAGGAAAGTGCCTCTACCTTGATTGAAAGTCCAGTGTGCTGACCGCTGAGTTAATGATGCTCTTGAAATCAACAGTTACATGACATGCAGAAGAACCTATTTAATGTCCATCATCCTGTAGGAGGTGATGAAATTCAAGAAACCAGAATGTATGCTGGGTTCCAGCATCATATTTAAAAAAGATTCAAATATTTTCCATACCTTTACCAGACCAAAAAACAAAAAATTTCCAGACCTCCCGAACAACTCTGAATCAGTATACTAAAACCTCTCCCAAATGCTAAAGAGCAGTCTTGTTACCACTTTCTGCCTAAGATAGTTTTAATAACAAAAATTGACGATATTTTCAAGACCTGGAAAACAATTTTCAAATTTTAAACCAACTGCAGAATTCCAGAACCATGCTGAAACTCTGTGTATAGTATGGTCAGAATAATTCAGTTTATTTGTAATTCAGCATCCTTATTTTAAGCTGCCAAAATTAGATTTTACTATTTCCCTGCTTGCCTCCTTTGTCAAAATTAAGGTTTTAAGGCAAGAATTCTTTTCAAGCACACCTCCCAAATATTTTAACATGGCCAGAAATCAAAGCAAAACATGCAACCCTCATAGCCACACCAGGCAAATTACTTACTTTGCTGTCTGTGCTTCCTTTTTACTCTCTGCCTCTCTTTCCCTTAGAATGCGCTGAAAATCCTCATCAAAACTGTAGTTACTGCAGATTTTTCCCTGACGAAGATCATCTTTGTATTTGTTTCGAAACTCAAGTTGGATGTCTGTGAGAAACTTGTCAACGTAAGACAGTTGTAGAATTTTCTGGTAGGCTACCTACAAAAGCATTTAGGTTGAGAAACATTTATGAAACCAGACTCATTGCTACTGCATTCTCAGTTTACAAGTATTTACTTAATACTTCTTCTTTATTATGACATTTTAATTGAGGAGGTATAAATCCAAGTAATCATAATGTTTATTAATACAAAGATGTTACTCTGACTAAAATGAAATAGAAGAAATAAATAAATCAATGCATAAATCTGTAACTCAAAGATAATAAAATGTTGACATTTTCTCAAATTATGATGAGACAGAAACCAAAAGATCAACTATGGCCCAGATAAACTGCCAAAAGTAGATAAAACATCAGGGGGTTGAAAATTCCATGACCCCATGGTCACAGACCCACCTCTTTTACCACTGAACCAAGCTATTTTTTCCCTGTCAAGCTGACTCAATATCAATTCAGACATAACATGTATACTCAACCCTGTAGATGAAGATAGCGACAAAATTGAGAAATGAAACAATGGAATCAAACAGGAATATGAATTCAATTCTGAAACCAAGTACTGCTCAGATTGATATATATATATATATATATATATATATATATATATGCTCTATTACTTGCATGGTTCAACTTCAATCAAATGCTGGCACCCCCCTGGTGCTGCCAGTGGACTGGACCTGGCATAATACTGGCAGCCAGTATTTTCGGTGGAGGTAGAAGCTGTGAAGAACTACCGAGCCACAGGAAGCTACTGGCAAGCTTTCTCATATATCCATGTTTGCCAAGCCAAGACAAGAAGGAGTAAGGAGAGATTTCAGTGATCTGCAAGGAAAGCACCTGAGACCACTTGGCCACCTGGGGCCCAAAGTTCACCAAATAAATGGCAATTAATTAGAGCTGACCAATTCTAGTTGCAATTAGTGTAGACAAATGGAACATATCATTACTATAAAGCTCCTGCATTTTGATAAATAAGCCAACAAATAAATCAGAGATCTGCAGCAAAACAGCATGTTAAGATAATTTCATTAGGATTACCCATCCCCAACTCACCTTCACATTCCAACCTTCTCCTTCAAAGCTAAAACAGTTGATGGAAAACTCTGTATGACTTGTGCACATCTAAAACAACAGCTCAATCACATTTCAATATGCACTGATAGGTGGAGTTTTCATTGAAATCAGAGTCACAATAAATGCATGCTGATATTGATTTCTGGATCTAAGTTCTGCCACAATAATATCCTGGGAATTCACAATTGTTTTTTGATGGGATACCAATCTTCATAGTTGCTTTATGGTTGCTTCAAACCCTGATATTGAAAACCCAATGAACAAAAGATCATTTTGTGGAAACAAGTGTGCAAAACATTATTCTACATTCACGAACAGTTTAGAAAGAAATTTAAAACAACACTGAATCTATGTTAAAACTATGAATAATGTATTTATCTGTCTAAAATTATGAACACTTCAATCAGAAAAATATTAGACGTCATGTTATACCACAAATACAAGTTCAAATTCATTATCCAGCTTGTACTTCAGGGTTAGGGCTTCATGATTGAATGAATTGTTCCCCGTCCTCTCCTGCAATAGAAAAAAGCAAGTGTAAAAATTATTTACTACAAAAACATGTAAATACAATGACGATAAATACTGATACATAAGGTTTCTAGTTAACTGTTAAGTTTTAAAATTCTTGACATCACTACATATTGAAATTATTTACTACTGAAATAAATATTTACTTTCCAACAGCAGCAAGTGTTATGAAGCCAAACAAGTTCAATGGCTCACAAATAAATGAATTTGTAAAGGATGTGTCAAGCATGTTATGGGCCCACATTTCAAGTCACCATGATTTCAAGTGTAGCTGTTTTTGGCCAGTCTGTTTTTTTCCTTATTAAAAAAAAAAATCTATTAAACAAATTGTCCTTTTAAAATTTCGCAATTCTCATATGTACAATACTAAAATGCCCAATCTCACTCGGTACACTCTCTAATTTCTCTCTCTCAAAACATTAAAAACTTATACTGTGCAAGCAAAAAGTAGCATTAACTTGTTGCACTGCATAAAGTATAGCTCTAAATATATTTTATTCTTACACTGGGGTTGAGAATGATTAGGAAAGGATTCCCATGATTTCCCTTGGATTTATTTACCTCATCAAGAGCAGATCAACTATCAAAGAGAATGGCATCTCACTATTTGATGCATCCGACATTTGACCACTAGCAAATCGCTATGATTGAAATTTTCATTGCTCTAACAGATTAGTGACTCCTGAAGTTTTAGTGATATCTGTGTTGCCATATGATATGCAATTTAAGGAACCATTCCATATTAAATAGTAAAATGTTATATAGTAATATTTAAATTTCTTAAATGCTCACATGTTCCGTATCTTGGAGCTCGAACTTCAGGCGGCAACCCTACATGTAGTCCTACATGTAAGACCTTAACACTGATATTTATGTTTTGGGCATCTAGGTCTTACTGCCTAAATAACTGCACTGTGTAGCATGTTTTGATGTTGGAAACCATGCTAACAAAAGACAAATTTTCAGGAATATCTCACACAGCTGGCAGCCAATAACGATGCTTTTCTACAAAGCAAAGTCATAATGTTGTAGTCAGACTTTACTTACTCTGATGTCTTTTCTCTAATAAATTCAAATTTTCACCAAAAAAATGGACCTGTTTTCAAGTTTCGTTGGCCTATATTTCAGTTGACTGGAATGCAATGGAAGCCTGGAATGCTGAAATTGGGTTAAGTTTGAAGTATACTTCTTTAACAAAACAAATAAAAATATATTAATACTGAAGAAAGTGTTAGATAGCTTCGTTTCGTTCAAGATTCTTATCATTCTTTAAACCGATTTCGGTATTCCTGGCTTCCATCGCATTCCAGCCAACTGAAATGTAGGCCAATGGAACTTGAAAACATGTCCATTTGTTCATGTGGGAATTTGAATTTAGTAGGAAAAAGACATCAGACTAAGTCTGACTAAAACATTATAAGTCTAATTTGAAGAAAAGCGCCGATATGGGCTGCCAGGTGTGTGAGACATTCCTGAAAATTTGACTTGTCGTTCCGATGTTAAACGACATCGGAACACACTATACAGCGCCGTTATTTGGGGGTCTTACTAAATACTGCTAAGCCTGACAAAGCCTGACAAAGCCCGACAAAGCCACACAAAGCCTGACAAAGGCACACAAAGCCAGATTTATAAAGTATTAACTTAGCCGAAAGACATATTTATGCAGATTTAAATGACCGAAAATTGGGCAACAAAGTTCGAATTTCGAACAATCATAAAGTATTGATACAGTATGACACAATCATGTTGGAAATTTTTGTTATTATTTTATAAATTTTTTTTTCGACTGATTATCGAAAGAAAATTCAATTGTTCAATAAATGTTATAACGAGTTGTCAATTTGTATATACTTTTGTCTATATTCGACACCACATAACAAAGGTATACAAAGCCAGAAAAAGTCATATTAAGAAGGTGTATTTATATTACAATATAAGACTGATGAATAAATCAACCAAACCGAGAAACTCCGCTAAGTGGGAGATAAATTAATTTCGATAATAACAAAGTCAGACAAAATCATGTTTGAAATAGTTTTTTTATGTGTCAATTGGAGGGCCGCATGATTCACCCAAATCCTGGCCAAAAGCACCCAAAACATACCCAAATTCATCCAAAATTGCCCAAAACCTGCAAAGTGTGCAAAGGCGTAACCAACATCGCAAATGAAATGGCGATAATAGCGAACATTGACCTAGGCTGTGCAAATTGAACTAGAAATACGCTTGTCTAAGGTCGATAAATGGCTAATCATTTCCATTGTTCCAGTTTTTGAACTGGTTTTATGTAAAATTCTTGGCAATGTTTATGTGTAATAATCTTTGTACAATTTAAAAAAAAAAATTTATTTACCTATGACACAGGTTGCAAGCATTACTTGCAGTATGTTGATTGTATTAATGCTTTGCTTTAAAATGCAAAACACAATTTAGTTGAACTTCATTAGCTTAATGTTGATACACTTTATTTTATGTTTTAAAACTGTGCTTGACAAGACTTTGAAAAATAATCACATCAAAGAGAATCTTATCCGTCAAATGACAGAAAAGATTCCAAAAAACACTAAGGAGCGGACATGTATCGTTGACATGATCTTTGTATCAAATGGTGTTGACACAGCCAATGATTCAGCAACTTCTGACGAACGTAACCAAATCATGAAAACTAAACTGAATGAAAATAAACACGGAGATTTTTTGTTATATTACAAAAGATACATTCAAGAGAAAATTGCAAAACATGTTGTATCCGGTGACGACCAGCTGTGGACTAACAATAATACGGAAAGCATGAACCACCGGTTAAAGGTCTTGCTAAACTGGCAACCAAGGAAAATGAACGAACTCATATAAAAAATCTATGAACCGATCAAGGTCCAGCTCGTCGACCTTCGCCGATCTCTGTACAGGACAGGAAACTATATCCTCAACACAAAATTCTCGCGATGTAATATAAGTAAATTATCATGGAATTCAAAATCTCTGGAAGAAAAGGACAATATATTCATGACATTTTTGCAGAAATCCCACATTAAATTAACAACAGCAGTGACATCCTCAGATGGTATGTACACTGTGTTGAAAGCCCCAAAATTGGCAAAGAAACCAAACCAAAGAACAAGGTGTCGGGCGACAAGGACTCAGAGAAAGTAGGACACAAGTTTGACGTAATGATCAACAACCTTTTTAGACTGAAAAACACATTTTTATTATGCCACTTTATGACACTGTGTGCCCGAGTGGAAAAAGTAACCATTTCTGACGACAGTTTATCAGATACAGCCATTTTAAAATAATAAACATTTCATAATACGAGAACAATTTTTTTAAAAAATCTGAAATCAGATTGTTAATTTTAAACTGAGTCTGATTACAGCTGTAAAGTGTTATCACGATATGTGCATTTCTTTTTTTCATAATCATTAAAAAATCCATTATAGTCATTAGATAATTGAAATAAGTAACTTAATCTGACTTTATCTGTGTGTACTTTAGCCTATTTCATTGGATTTTAGTAACTAGCTACAATGTCGAGGTACTAATATTAGTATGAATGAGTAACTAGATGTGCATTTCGTTTTCATAATTTTTATTATTGGATTTCCTTCAAAATTTGTTTGTGTTGATGATTACTAAATCATTTTTGTAAAAAAAATGTTTATTTGATTTATCTGTCTTATTCTTACATATTAAATTAAGTGTCTACAATTTTTCTTATCAATTCCATACCTTGCTGGCGTGTAGGAAGGAGGGGTTATCTAAACAGTATTTCGCAACATATAGTATTTGCTAATTCTTAACAAATGTAATGTAAATTTTAAGAGTGTTCAAAAAACATAGCTTGCCTCCATCCCTTGAAATTTAGTAATGAAATTTGAATCTTGTGGACAAATTCATTCTACATAACGCGTTTGAGACCGGGGTATGGATTACAATTCGTCGTATGATAGACTTCCGCAAATTACAGCATATCAAAATAACTTTTAGAAACAATTTTCATTTTTAAACCTATGTTTAATTCAAATGGTTTTTAGTTTCAAGTTTGCATGGAAACTCACTTATCATAAATTAATAAATGAAAATATTAGTAAAATGCTTATTACACCAAAACCCATATATGCAAATGTTAATTATTATCGCGTTGTTTCTTTGACTGGTGGTAGTGTCGCCTCCAATAGGTTTTGTCCCCAAGACGTATCGGTCCTACTAAACACCGCAAATGGCGCAAAGACATATATAACTATTGTGAATTATATTAAATATTAAATCATGTATTTTTTCAAACATTTTCTTCTTATCATTATTTGTACAATATTGTAACATTCTAAAAATATTTAATTATGGTTAGTTTAATGTAAGTTTATACAAATATCTTCCCAAATGGAGGTTGAATTTTCTTATTTAGACATTTTATAATAATAAACATACCAGTTAAGACTGTCATGCTCTATATGCCTTTTTTGAGATGCAGTGAATTTTGAATTTGTCTCCCAATTACCAGTCATTCATTATGGTGTGTGTAGTAAATCCAACATTTTTCTTTTGCAATTTATGCGGCAAAAACACCATACAAAAATAGTAAACATTTGTATTATCACTTGGTATGACTTTGTCAGGCTTTGCATGCCTTTCTTATGAAACATCGAAAGGTTTGTTGAGTTTGTCAACCTGTGTTTCGATAATCAGTCAAATGAACAGTTTATAACATAACAAACATTTCAAATATCGTTTTGTTTAGACTTTATCGGTACTTTATCATTATTTATAATTATATTGAAGCTAGTCCTTCCGTTTGGTTAATTTATTTGTCAATATAATTTACAATATACATTTGTCTAATATGACTTTGCACGACTCTGTCAGGCTTTGTGTGGCTTTGTCAGGCTTTGTGCGACTTTGTCAGGCTTTGTATAATTAGGACGTATTGAAATATTGCATTTTCTTTTGATAATCATGCAGATGAACAATTTATCAAATAATAAACATTTTACATACAATTTTGTCATCATTCGAATTCAAACTATGACGCCAAATTTTATTCGGTTATTTAATTCGGCATAATGATTCTGAAAACTAATCTTTCAATTTGGTTACTTTATTCGTCAATATAATTTACAATATAAATACACTTGACTAATATGACTTGTATGACTCGGTCAGGCTTTGTGAGGATTTGTCAGGCTTTGTATGACTTTGTCTGGCTTTGCGTGATTAGGATATACTGAAAAATTGCATTTTCTTTCGATAATAAGTTAAAAGAACAATGTATAAAGTAATAAATATTTTACAGATGATTTTGTGAGACTTTGTTATTACTTTGTCATTATTCGATTTCGAACTTTGTCGCCCAATTTTCAGTCATTTTAAATCTGCATATACATGTCTTGAGGTTAAGTTAATTGATTATCATTATAATTAACAATATAAATACACTTTTTAAATCTGGCTTTGTGTGGTTTTGTCAGGCTTTGTGTGGCTTTGTCAGGCTTTGTCGGGCTTTGTGTGGCTTTGTGTGGCTTTGTCAGGCTTAGCAGTATTTAGTAGAACCGGTTATTTGGGCAGTAAGACCTAGACGCCCAAAACATAATCAGCGTCGAGGTCTTGCATGTAGGACTACCCTACATGTCCTCTTACACTGAATCGTATTGAACCAAAGCATTATATTTGAGTCAAAGTAACTTATCATTTTTTTCATATAAGTTAGCGACTCGTTCAAAAACTTTATGTGTTCTGATCCGAGACATAGAAACTGCTGTCTATCACCATTACGCAATTCTTGCAAAACATATGTTGCACTGCAAAATATGGTAATGACATTCTTACCTGTAAAATCACACTTTTAATGAGAGAGTTGATTGATGGGGTAAAGATCTGTGAAGTTCCTTGAAAACACCAAAGAACTATACCCCCTTTACTGAAAATCGTGAAAAAGTCTAGCATGATTGTCGGTTAAATTTACGAGTGGAAAATCCACACATGCACACGGAAATTGTCGCAATAACCGGAATTACGCGGACGCAAATCTGTTTGAAACCAACCACAGTGATTACAAAAGCGAGTCCGGATGATTTCACGGATGTAAATGATTTCCGGGCAACAATTTTACAAAATCCGTGTTCATGCAAACGTTTTAGTGCGCGGTATTTCAGCTTTAGGGTTATATTTTGTTCATAGAGTCATCAAAAATTAAATCCTGCACCCACATTATGCTTTTTTCCGATTACTGACCTTGTTATCTATGTATCTATATGTCATATATATATATATATATATATATATATATATATATATATATATATATATATATATATATATATATATAAGTAAAGAATACAAAATGATGGGAATAACAGGCCTTTCAAGTGCACTGGATCCAGCAAGGGATCACGTGTGTCAGGAGTTGATTGAGATAAATGCAATAAACTGACGACGAACAGTGCAAAACTAGTATCTAACTAGCCTAGTTAGATACTAGTTTTGCACTGTTTGCCGTCAGTTTATTGCATATATGTATATATATATATATATATATATATATATATATATATATATATATATATATATATATATATATATTTTCTTCTTGTTTTCTTAGAAGGCTTTAATGTAACCTTTAGAACACTTTTTCTCCTGCTGTTATATTATTTATTAAGTGTGTGCCTTTAGCCTTTAGTTGCATGCTATATCCTTATGTTTTGTCTTTTAATCTGCAGTTACTGTTGACATTGTGCTTGCTTTTAACAACAAAATTGTCATATTCCCTACTGAAATTATTAACATGACTCCTTTCTATGATGTGTTACAGATGTTCATATGCTTGAAAAATGTTTATACATGTTTTGTTCAATGTAAGGGTGCTATCACTTGACTATAAGTATTATAAAGTACTTTTGTTATGTCATGTTGGTAAAACTGCTTATACAGAGCTTCTGTTTATGCACTTTTACCCAGACAGCTAACATTGTTTAAAATTTCTTGTATGTTACACAACTATTTGAATATCTAACATGAAAAGTTAAAGTATGTTGATATCATACTATTCATTTTCAATGTTGAAATTTTAATATAAATGACATTTTATGGCTTTTATATATTTGTGTAAATCTTCTGATTTTAGTGTAATGGAAAATTATGAATATATGGATCAAATTCTAAACAATGTCAGCTGGAGGCTCGTGTCATTAGGTCTCAATTTCCTAAATCAAAATTAAATAAACAAACACAGCATCAGATATCCTTATATTTTATTACCACTGAAAATGTGACTGTTGACTTGCACCCCTAACCCTTGCACTCCATCCCTTAGGGTTTCATATAGGATCTGAAGTTCTTGCTGTTGCTTACATGTCTTCATCAAAGAATATGATCATTGTTGAAACTGTATCAATAGATCATATCAAATATGATCAGTGTCTAAACTAGTATCCAAAGATCTGAACAAATATTATCAGTGTCTAAACTAGTATCAAAAGAACTAAACAAATATGATCAGTGTCTAAACTAGTATCAAAAGATCATACCAAATATGATCAATGTCTAAACTATATCAAAAGATCTAAAGAAATATGATCAGTGTCTAAACTAGAAACAAATAGAGCTAATTACAACTCCTTTGCCATCATGCTGCTGCATCCAGGATTTGTTATTGCCATGCCCTTCACCATTTTTTTTGAAGCATTAAGCCAAATGTGAACCCTAAATTAGTGTATTAGGAGTTTAGTTTGCTAGGAAAACTAAAATACATGAATGGATGTAATGGCCATGACAGACCACAACAGATTTTTAAAAGTGCTATGCATGTGTTTCAATACTTTTATCAACCCATGAACTAATTTTTTAAGCTTCTCTCCACAAACAGTTTAGCCAGTCATCCATTCACTCATCAGAAATGCAATAATTCTGAAGCAGCTTTCAGGAAGATTGTTCCGAAATAACCAGTAGTCATAACAGTTGTATTACCATCAGTCTTACTAGTAGTCTCATGAACAGCTTCATCAATATTCTTAACAATTACCTTCACCAACCATTTTACCAACAGTCTCACCAACTGTTTGACCAGTAGTCACACCAACCATTTTACCAGATGTCGCACCAACTATTTTACCAGTAGTCTCAACAACCATTTTACTGGTAGTCTCATCAACAGTTTTACCAGTAGTCTCACCAACAATTTTACCAGTAGTCTCACTAACCATTTGACCAGTAGTTGCACCAACCATTTTACCAGTAGTATCACCAGCAGTTTTACCAGTAGTCTCACCAAGTTTCACCAGTAGTCCCACCAACTTTTTAGCAGTAGTCTCACCAACCATTTTGCCAGTAGTCTCACCAATCATTTTACCCAATCTCACCAACAGTTTTACCAGTAGTCTCACATGTTTTTCCAGTAGTTTCACCAACCTTTTAAGCAGTAGTTTCACCGACCATTTTACCATTTACCACTAGTCTCACCAACAGTTTTACCAGTAGTCTCACTAAGTTTTACTAGTGGTCTCACAGTTTTACCAGTGATCTCAAAAACCATTTTGCCAGTAGTCTCACCAATAGTTTTACCAGCAGTCTCACCAACAGTTTTACCAGTAATCTTGCAGACTGTCTTACAAAAGATTTAACAATAGTATTAGTTAACAGTGGTCTTACCAGTAGTCTCACAAGCTTTCTTGCTAGTAACCATCTCATCAATCTTACTAGGCAATGACATAGCTGGAGATAAGGTTGTGGTTAATCCACTTGTATTTGATGAGCCTTGTTTGAGTCAGAACATTGATCCTGTTTAGAATGAAATCCCAGATTTGTATTCTGCTTATATAGTTACTAGAGCTATGGCAAAAAGAGCTCTGGAGAATACTGGAGAATAATGCTGGTCAAGAAAATATTCCTTTAGCTGACACTTTAATTGGTCAGTCTTTTGACAAGGTCACTTTTGCTCCTAGTATCATATTGATCAATCAATATATGTTGATCACAGTAATCCTCTTTTTACTGCTTATTCTCCCTATTCTAAATCAGGGTGACAAAAGGCAATCACTTATTATTGAAGAGGAATGAGATATGTTTCAGAGGGGTATTAGCGAAGCTGAAACCACAGAAATCCCAGTTTGTTAATTTTCAGCAAAATGGGACCTTATGAGAAAACGATGACCATCTGGGGTACTCGGTGGTGACGATTTGTCAGTTAGCTGTCAGGTTGCTGCTCTGAAGTCATATCAACATATCATGAAACTCTTTTGGCTGGTCATTTAGGAGTTAGTAAGACTTATCATAAGATCTGACATTTTTTTATTGGTCAAAAATTAAAACTGATGTCTATAAATACTTTAGATCTTGTCACACTTGTGAAATGGTAGGAAAGTCCAATCAGAAGGTACTCAAGATTCATCTGCAGCCTATTTCCACATGGTAGACTGTTCCAGTCCTTTACCTAAGACCAAGTTAGGCAACCAATATTTGTTGACTATAATGTGTGCACCCACAAGATTTACAGATACAGTTCCTTTCGGAATATTAAAACTAAAACTTATAGCTAAAGCCTTAATAAAGATTGTTTTACACTTGTTGGCATTCCCAAATTTGTCCAGTCTGATCAAGGGTAAAATGTATTGTATGGAATTTTCCAACAAGTTATGTATGAAATAGGCACCCAACAGCTTAAATTTTCTACCTATACCAGTGAAGGTCAAGGAGCTTTAGAAAGATTTCATCAAACTTTGAAAAATATGATTTGACCATTGTTTTGTTACCATTAAATAGCATGATTCGATTATAATGCTTTGATACAGGAAAAGATTGGGATGAGGGTGTTCATTTGCATTGTTTAATGTTTTGGCATCAGTTCATGAATCACTGGCTTTCAGTCCATCTGAATTGGATTTTGGACATACTGTATGTGGACCATTGAAGAGAGAACCTTCTTTCAAATGAAGATTCCAAGATTAGTCTTCTTGACTATGTCTCAGATTTCAAATATAAGTTGTCAAAGGCTTGTGAAGAAGCAAGAACTAATTCTCACTATATTCAGTCAAAAATGAAATTAAGGTGTGACATAAATACAGTGGATAGGGTTTTCAGCCTGGTGACAAAGTTCTGGCTCTCTTGCACATAACTCAAAACCCTCTTCAGACTACATTTTATGGTCATTAAACAGTTGAAAAGTATTTGACTCAAATTACATCATTAAAACTCCTGGGAGGAAAAAAATAGAAACAACTTGCATCATACAAATATGTTAAAGGAGTACTTTGGTAGAGATACCCAACTTAGCATTCCATCAGTTTAGCTGTACCTGTCGTACACATCAAGGATGTAAATGAATGCAATCTTATTGTAGTGGTGCTGGTTTAACCAATCTTCGGAATTCAGAAATACATATATTAAGCAATCTGAACCAGAGACTTTCACTACAACCACAGGAAACGAGTGAACTAAAGCAGCTATTATGTGAATAATATCACTTGTTTCCTGATGTTCATCACAAACAAAAAAAAATCTATCATGATGTTGAGATAGTTGATTCTACACCAGTGTGAAACAGAATTACGAATTTCAAGCAGGAATAGGTGAAAAAAGAAATTCAATATTTACTAGAGAATAATTATATAGAACTGAGTAAAACGTAAATGGAGTTCACAATATGTTCTTGAGCTTAAATCAAATAATACATTCTGCATGTCTACTGACTATAGGAAAATGAACAGCATCATCAAAATGGATTCATTTTAGACAGCTGCATTAACAAAGTTGGAAACACAAAATATGTCAACATGTTTGACCTTTTAGAAGTATTCTGGCACTCATGGAAAGAGTAAAATAAATTTTGGCATTTGGAAACTCCAGATGAACTTTATAAATATAATGTGATGCCCTTTGGTATGAAAAGTCCTCCATGAACACTTCAGTGTTTAATGAACATGATAACATCTGGTTCAGATAATTGTGATGCATACATCAAATACGTCGTCATCTGCAATGATATCTGGAATGACCAATTGGAAACTATTAAGAAATTTTGTAATCAACTCGGTGATGCAAATCTGACAATTTAGGTAAAAGTGAGTTTTGCTATGTTTGTGTCATATTTTTGGGACATACTATGGGCAGGACAAAGTTAAACCTGTCAAATTTAAGGTCAAGGCTACCTCTGAATTCTTAATGCCTATTAGTAAAAAGCAACTGAAGAGATTTGAATTGAATTTCATTCAATTATTTAAAATGTCAGTTGATTCAAGTGATTTGGGATTGGTGCAGTATTGATTCAAGAAGACAAAAATGGTGTTTATCATTCAGTGCGCTAATTTTCCAAAACACTAAACAAGGACCAGAGAAATTATTTCACAATCAGGAAGGAATGTTTGGCCTTGATACTGGCTTTCCAACACTTTGAAGTGTATGTTAGTTCAGCTCCTTCTCCAATTATTGTATTCTGTGATCACAACCCCCTTACTTTCATTAACAAAAGAAAAACAAAACACAGAGGTTATTAAGGTGGACTTTGATGTTCCAGGAATGCACCATTGACATCAGGCACTGCAAGAGAAATATAATCTAATTGCTCATGCATTTACATATATATAGAAGTATTATATTGCTATTATGTATAAATCTTTCTTTTTTCTTTATGAGAGATGTGTTATGCATATTTAATTTATATTGTGTGTTTGACCTTTGTCTGTGATTGAGGGTAGGGCATGCATACCTGACTTTTGTCATTTTTTTTAATAAAGATGTCTACTTCAATTTGAGTTCGGGACCTAACCTTATTTATAAACTTTGAATGTTCTGCAAGTGACCTTGTTTACAAACTGATTGAATTTTTAATCTAAAATAACCCATATCCTGGGTATTCTATTGTGTCTTTGGTCATGTGAAAATAGTATCCATAGGATGAGGTAAACACAATTATTCATTCCACTTTCAAGTTCAGTGTCTGGAATTATTTGTTAGTGTGTTCAGATATAATTTGAGAGTGATCATTTAAATTACTCATTTATTTAAATTACTCATGACAGTACTCATTGTCTTTATGAGCCAAAACACTACTTTGGGATTATTGTGAATTCATTCAAGACATTCTGGATTATATCATTGCAATACATCAAGACTATTGGTACATCAGCACATTCAATATTGGAATTCTTACTGAACATTTTATACTTTTGGATTAGTTATAGAACATTCAGGATTATTTGGAATTGAATTCACAATATTGTAAGTTTCTTTTGTAGTTCCAGTTTGTGTTCTGTGGAAATAGATATTTATTAATTAATACAAAATGTGTTGGTTCACTTCTTTGTGTTACTAAGTTCAAGACAAGAGAGTTGTAACAGCATTGCAAATACATGCTTCCTCCATTCATCCAGTTTGACAGCTGATTATTAAGATGGTCAGATTATAATAAATCACATAAATCTAATTACAGTATAACACAAGAACTCAAAAACCATTGTGAATTATGAGTAAATGTACATAAGGTTTGTGTGCATGTTGAACAAATGTATACATGTCTGTGTGTATGAAGAGATAAAGAGATGGTTGACACATATCAGTTCATCAGATCAAGTGCAATCAGAGCTGTATATCTTTGTAGCTGTTTTGTTGTGCTATGTTGACAATGCAGAGAAACTGAGATTTCACAGCAATTGTAATCTTCTTTGCTCAGTTACTTGATGATTGTGACCCTCCTTGTATAGAAGGATACTACTAATTCAGTAATAGGTTATATTCCATTGTCAATTAACACCTCGGAATGAACAAATCATCCACGTTTTAATTACCAGAGCCATTATCACATCATATAAAAAAATCCATGCGACTATGCAGAAAAAATGACTATGCAGAGTTATTGCATGATAACTAAATATTCCTTGATATTTGGTTGAAACCAAACTATCAGTGGATCTGTTGTGGAATTTACTTTCCAGGTAATTCGAGTGCAAAAAGAACACAGATGGATCCAGTTAGTGACTCTATCAGTAGGGAAATAAAAATAACAATAGCTTATGGTTAAAAAAATGCAATTGTTGCCAATTATAATAAATATGAATCCTAAATGCATTTAACAATCAATGCCTTTATTTAAAAAGAGAATGACAAAGACATATAATGATATTTATGTTCATATTACAAGCAAAAAATTAAATTTAGTCAGAATAATGTTTTAAACCATTAACCATTGCCAGAACAAATTATCTCCTTTCGGCAGGTGTTGAAAAAGCTCAGTAATGTGGACATGTCCATAATATGTAATGTAACTAAATAAAATCCAAAAGTCAAAAAATGTCAAACATATAGAATCAAAATGCAAAAAAAAGCAAATCAGCCCAATCAGTGACTTTGACATTTATGATGAAACAAAATTTTAAAACTGGCCATAGTGGTGGCCATAATGGAGGTCATATCAGCACAATTTTCATTTCTCAACAAATATGCATCATAATAAGTCTTCTGGTGAAAACCTCATACCAATACGACATTCTGTTAAAGAGGATATTGATAATTAGATCTTTAAGATGGTTACCATGATGTCATACTAGATGTCAGATAAGCACCATTTTTAATTGGTACCAAGTTAAAATCATACAAAATATTTTGGTCAAAACCAAATGTTGATATGGCTTAATATTAATGATGTGTAGCAACAAGATTTTCAGGATAGCTGTTTTCTGTCACTCTGGATGTCCCAGTACTACTATTTACATTTAAAACAACTAAACATCATATTAAAAGTCTTCTGATGAAAGACCCATGTAGACAATAAGAATTATAAGACTACTGCCATTATAGCCATATTGGGCATCAGATCAGTACCAGTTTCATTTAGAACCAATTAGTTATCATAAGAAGTCTTTCAGTGAAAACACCATGTTAATGTGGCCATCCATTCAAGAGAAGTAGCCATGATTTTCAAGATGACTCCTGTGGTGGCCATATTTTATCTCCAAGAAGTTCAATTTCACATAAGACCAACTAGACACCATTTTCACTAATGACCAGCTAGACATCTGGTGAAAACCCCATATCACATTCAGGAGGACTAGCAATAATAAGATTTTCAAGCCAGATGTCATGGTAGCCATACTGAATGTCAGATGAACATCATTTTCATCATGGTTTGGTTTTGTGGGGTTGAATACCATATTTTTGTTTCACAATAGGCTACACATGGCAGCCAGTACATTTGATGATGGATGAACCACCAATCCACAGAAAGCTACTGGCATGATTTCTCACCAACATTACTCAAACAGAGTCTCATACTCACATGGACAGAGGTGAGACGTCTCAGTGAGCACATTAGGCCACTTGGGTCTCATTTGGGACCAACTAGATATTATATAATCTTTTAATGAAAATGCCATGTTGATATGGCCATCCATTCACGAGGAATAATATCAGGTTTTCGAAATGGCTCCTGTGGTGGCCAAGCAGTACCATTTTCACATAAGACCAACTAGGCAATTTAAGAAGTCATCTGGTGAAAACCCCATGTTGAGGTGGCGCTCTACAGTTTCATATTTAGCATAGGGTTAGAATTTTAAAGAAAAAGAATTTCCCCGGGTTTCCTCACTAGTTATACTGGCTATTTTAAAAAGACTTTGTATATCTTAGGTATTGTTCAAAGAACCTTTAATTCCCTTTATTTTGGTGTATGATTGATGGGTGTAATATGGGTTATAGAGTATACAGCTTGGCCTTACTCCAGATGTGCACCTTTCAAAAGAGTGCTAGCTCCACTTGCTCATTTTCACTTCCCGAACTTCAGAGGTAAATTGTAAAAAAAAGAGCCGATAACTTTTTTTGCATTTTATATATTTGGTAATTCATTCATTGCACTTTCAGAAGCTGGTATTGTCTAGTCTGGCAAAATTCATTTTCCCTATTTTAATAGCTGCCAAGGATAGTGTACTTTAGACAAATTCAGGTTGAGTTTTGGAGCACAAGGGAGCAGTCATTTTAGTTAGCAGTGTCTAAGATCATTTACAATTTCCAAAAGTACAATATCCAAAGAAATGTCAGCCACATTACATGAAAGTAGCATAGAGGTATGCCAACATTCTCACCACTCTGCATGTTTTAAATGCAAACAACTTCACCTTACATACATCACTCTCTCAAAAGTACATAATAACTGGTGAATAGCAATAACAAGATTTTCAAGATTTCTGCCATAGCAGCCATACTGGATATCAGATCAGCATCATTTCCACTTTGGGCCAACTAGACTCTACTGAAAGTCTTTAAATGAAAACCTCATGTTGATATGTCCATCCATTCAGGGGAGCATCATTAATAAGATTTTTAAGATGACCTACATAGTGGTCTTATTGGATGTCCAAGCTTCAGCATTGTCATCTATGACAAACTAGACCATGTAATGAATGTGTAAGCTTAATAGCATGTGTGTGTGTGTGTGTGTGTGTGTGTGTGTGTGTGTGTGTGTGTGTTTTAACACAGCTTTAACAATTATCCAGTCATATCACTATGATGTCTGCAGTGTGGTAGTTTGTAGTGATGTCTAGCACTGGAGCATCATGCCACAGACATGAAGCATCATGCCCCACCCAGTCACATTATCCTGACACCAGGCTGACTCTTAATGCTGAGCACCAAGCGAGGCAGCCACTAGTACCATTTTTAAAAGTCTCTGGTACGACTCAGCCAGGGTTTGAACTCATGACCTCCCACATTTGAGGCATATGCTCTAACCACTTAGGCCACAAGTTAATGGTAATCCACTAAGTAGTTGTAGAGGAGTAGTCATAACTTGTTCTAAATGATGGATGGCCATCCCATAGCTAGTTTTGGTCTGTGACCTGCAGAGCTAACAATAAAACAGACAAAAGATCAAAACATCTTCTGTTTTAATAGATTGGTATTGATAAAGGCAAAATGTAAAAATATCAACGACCATAAATGTCCATCTACCTAATTTAACTATGGATATATAAATATGGGTACACAAGTTCACCTTTTAATATTTTTATTTAAACAAATACCATTCACTGAACATTTTTGGTTGTTGTTATTATTATTATTATTATTATTATTATTAGTGTTGTTGTTGTTGTTGTTGTTCCACACAAGATTACTGTACTTTAATCCATCGTAAAAATTAAATCATCACCAACTGGAAAATATACAACGATCATAGTTTGTTCAGGGTATAAAAACAATATCTGCATTAGTCAATTGCTCAGCTTCCCAAGATCAAAAGACAGTTGGCTTATGTGAGAAGCCTGTGATAAACATAAAATCAAAAGAAGCCATATATGACCCAAGAATCAAAACTTCATCTGCATTCACAGACCTGTTTTCAATACTGAATGACCCCTGACCCCAATGAAAAAGGATGTGACTTGTATCTTTTCTCAAAGATGAACATTTTTTCTTCCGAAATAGCATTAATTCACTGGCAAATAGATGAAGATATCTAACTATACCTGTCACATTTCTACTGCAAAAAATACTTTTGCCACCATCCAGCAAACAAATTGTTTTGATCCTCTCGGGTAAGAATAAAACCACCTTGCTTTCAAAGTCGACATGTTGACACCTTTGGGTTTGATTGACAGTGTGACTGGAGTATGTTAAGTACAATCAAGACATGAAACTCTTAAAACATCAATTCATATAATATGCCTTTATTTAAGCAATGCCTTGCTCATCCAACAAAAGAAGTGCTTAATTTGCATGCTTGGAGCAGCCACTACTGATACACTCAATGAACACTTAATGCAGAGTGAAACCATTGTTTGGTGGGAAACACCAGGTCTCTGACTGCTGAAGGCATGTGACCATTAAATACAGAGCATGCACCAACCTCTACACCATCTCAACCATGCATTCATCACCAAAAAACAATGCTACAAAGTCCTTGCCTTACATTACAGAACTATATTTAAAAGCTCTCTTTAAACAATTCCTTCTTTGGTTTTCATATAATGTAATTTTCACTTCTAACAGAACTTAAATTTGGAATACCATTAGAATCTCTTGAATGAAAGATACTGCTTAGATATATCTACAAGAATGGTTTTCTGGATATTTTATACATAAATATGGCCTTTCTAAGGAATATTCTTTCATATCTTGGTTCAATTTTTATATAATTCATTGTCCTGAAAATTGTCTAAATATACACTGATCTAGAAATAAATAGTATTACCTCTTTTGGAGTCTGAAAAGATTTCTTATGCTTGAATTAGAGGTATCACCCAAAGTTACAATAGTCAAATATGGCTGCTAAAAATTGAACTTAATATTTTTCTGAATTCCTTAAGTCATGAAGTCTAAAAATCCACTAAACACTATGCATGAATGGGCCTTTACTTTGCCACAGACATTCATTTAATGTGTAATGGATTTTCAAGCTTTACACACTATGCATGAATGGGTCTTTACTTTGTCACTGCTAATGTGTAATGAATTTTCAAACTTTACATGTTATGCATGAATGGGCCGTTACTTTGTCATTGCCAATGTGTGACAAACTTTCAAACTTTACATGCTATGCATGAATGGGCCTTTACTTTGCCAGAGACATTCATGCAGTATGTGACATATCTTCAAACTGGACAAATCCTGTAACTGATAAGGTAAATTTGGAAGTGCAACACAAAAAAAAAAAATTTAATAAATTAAATGTTTGTATCAATTGTGTTGCTATTATATGCATAAAGTGTTTCTGAAGATTATTACAACTGTCAAGAAATTAATTTCCAATATATAATTTCCAATAGAAACATCAACCAATCAATTTGGGGAGAAAAAAACCCAATTTAAAATGAGGTACTGTAAAGAAAAGCTTCATGCACTGCAAAATGTGATGACATTAGCAAGGATACCTAATTTTTTAACTGTCAAAAAGTTACTACAACTGTCTGTGACAAAGTTTATGGGGAATTTAGCATGCAGTGTCTTTGAGATTTTCTCTTTCTTTGCTTAATTTTTTCCACAAACAGTGACCTTGCCTTTGGTATTGACATCTAAGAACTTCCTACCATCATATGACTGAAATGCTTACAATTAATGTCATTATAGAATGTGTGAATTATAGGATGGTAATGGTAATATTAGTATGGTGTCTGTGAATTATAGGATGGTAATGGAATTTTAGTATAGTGTTTGTGAATTATAGGATGGTAATATTAGTATGGTGCCTGAATTACAGGATGGTAATGGTAATATTAGTATGGTGTTTGTGAATAATAGGATGGTAATGGTAATATTAATATTATATTTATGAACTATAGGATGGTAATGGTAATATTTGTATGGTGTTTGTGAATTAAAGGATGGTAATGCTAGTATTAGTATGGTGTTTGTGAATTATAGGATGGTAATGGTAATATTAGTATGGTGTCTGAATTACAGGATGGTAATGGTAATATCAGTATGGTGTCTGTGAATTATAGGATGGTAATGGTAATATTAGTATGGTGTCTTTGATTTACAAGATTGTAATGCTAATATTAGTATGGTGTCTCTGAATTATAGGAGGGTAATAGTAATATTAGTATGGTATTTGTGAATTATAGGATGGTAATGTAATATTATTATGGTATTTGAATTATATCATGGTAATGATGGTTTTACTGTTGGAAACTGATTTCTTTTTCAGTAATAAGTTATTCCCATTCTAATATTCTTTCAACAAATATCAGAAAATGTCATTCCTGATGGCACTATTTTACAGGAAGAGTCAAGAACGACAAATTTGGCATTCAACCAAACAGAAAACACATCACTTTTGTATATTTTAGTGATAGCGAACATATTTTTGCATGGAAGGTAATAGTGATTTCCATCATAACAGTATTCCTGTCCCCTTTCTGCCATATTTGTTATCTTGACAGCTGAACTTTCTGACATAATGACTGGGAACTTGCCTTAATTGCAAGTTTGTTTACAGCATTAATTTCAATTATTCATAGGAAAGAAGACAAAAGGTTCAACAATCTTTTACTAAAATTTGACATAAACAGACACATAGATTACATGATGATAAAATATAGCATGAATCAGCTTAGAACATTAGCCTGGATATCTCTGGTGACAAAACAACCAGCATGTGTTTGGTACGTTCCATAATGTGCATGTTCATTATTATCTTGATACTATAGCATTTGCAACCTTTATTATATTTATTATATATTACACAGCTTTCTCATATTAGATGACATATAATGAACACTGACACTGATATTGTATACATTGAAATGTCAAAGGGGATAACATTTGTTACAATAAGTTCATTTCTCAAACACTATGCCCAAATCTTTTTAACAACCATTTTGGCTTAAATTTTCTGAAACATTTTTTTTTAATTACAGGCATATATACATCAAAGCATGAAAACAAAGATTTATCTATCCATCTATGTATAATTCCACTGAACATTCATTAGACAATTTATCCAGATTTATTATACATGTAATATCCTTATTTATGACATAGCTGATACCCCTCATACCTAGCATGTGCAGTTTAATATTTTTGATATGTTAACATATCACTTTATGTGAATCCAATCAAAATAAGCCAATGAAAATATTGTGCAGTACTTTCATTACTTATTGGCTATGGCCATGGGAATTTTAATTGCCATGCCTTCTGAGATCTTTTTCTTTCTTTAGTATTACAATAATATTTTGGTAGCCATCGTTATAACCAATTGTCATAAGAGTATTGGGGAAAAAAGTTGTCTGTCTGCATATGGCCAATTTACCCCACTTGGGCTCATTACAAATAAAATTAGGGGTATCTGTCAATGCGGGGGGGTGGAGGCCAAACCTGCATAACTGACACTGTACACCTATAACAGGTGTGTTTTAAATGGAAACCTATAGTAGTAAATATATTCAACTACGTTTCAAGAAGAATGGCAACATATACTGGTCTCCCAACTGACTAAAAATTATCCAACCACACCATTCTTCCAAATCAAATAATGCAAATATCCAGTCACAAATACTTTAAGTCTGGAATTAATATACTCAACAAATCTTTTGTCAAGATTTAGTACAATTTCTGCATCTAGTAATTATTCCTTCACATAAATATCCAACAACTTGAATTTTACTTTTTCTGCCATATATAATACTATATCCACATTAGTGGAATTGACACTTTATTTTGAAAACTAAATTATCTGATCAAAACTGATGTATATGGCACATCTAACCTAACCTGAGTCATCTATGTGTCACCACAAAAGAATTTCCATCGGAGATTCAGTTATGGAAAATGATGTTTGTCAATTGTTCTATTGATTTGGAAGGATGTTTGTTTTTTTTAACAAAACTATAATTTGTTAACAGAAATCTACTTTTAAATGTTACTAGTTACAAAACTAAATATTACTACATTACAGTTAAGAAATGGCCAGATAATTAAGCGATTCTCACATACAATTAAGATATAGTTATACAATTAAGAGGTTCTCACACAACTATGAGATGCTCACACAATTAAGTGATTCTCACATACAATTAAGATATAGTTATACAATTAAGAGGTTCTCACACAACTATGAGATGCTCACACAATTAAGAGATTCTCACATACAATTAAGATATAGTTATACAAGTAAGAGGTTCTCACACAACTATGAGATGCTCACACAATTAAGTGATTCTCACATACAATTAAGATATAGTTATACAATTAAGAGGTTCTCACACAACTATGAGATGCTCACACAATTAAGAGGTTCTCACAACTATGAGATGCTCACACAATTAAGAGATTCTCACATAACTGCAAGATGCTCATAAATCCAGTTCTACAATGAGTATATGTCGATAAAAACTGAAGTTATTCTAAAAAAATAATTATCTGCAACATGGTAAAATATGACAACTGGTCTTCATTTCTTATCTCACATAATTCAATTGCATGGTAAAATAGTAGGGGTGGTTTTCTTTTCTAATCTCACACAATTCAATTACATGGTAAAATATGACAAGTGATTTTATTATCACATACAAGGTAAATAAATTAGATGGTAAAATATGACAAGTATATTTTATTATCATATATACAGTAAATTATGTGGTAAAATATGTGCCATAAAAATATTATCAAGTTTATACAAAGAAAAGAAAACTGCTCAGCAAAATGAATCCACTGAAAAAACTGTAATGCAGCGTTTGAATTCCTAAGGTACAAAAATAGAAATAAAATTCATCTATATGCAATTCATAAAGAAAATATGATGTTAATCAAAAAGACCAGAATGTATCACAGCAGATGGGATTTAAAATATCTAGGTCTGTGCAGTTTATTTGGAATAATCAGTAGAAAAAACAATACAGACTTTGATCTGAAGGTGCATTATGCTACAGCAGATCAGGATCATTTTTGTTTACAGTCTGAATGGACTTATAATCAAGTATATATGGTATTTTTGCCATGGTAAACATTATTATCATGCAGAAATTAAATTGAGAGTAATTTTGACCAACATAATATTAGCCCCCAAGACAAGGCATAAAAGGCAATACATATAACATTCTTTAAAATGATATCAAAGTAGATGTACAAATATAAATTCATAAAAACTTGATATTTTGTTCTTCTTTATTTAAAAAATCTTTGTTCATTAAAATCTACCTCAAGAACCTATCCCTATTTGTCAATCTTACTGATTTTTAATACCCCTGGAGTGACACCCAATGTGACCAGTATAACAACCACTGTTCATGCATCAGTAATTTCCTTGATTAGCCACTAGGACTAAGGCCTCATGTAATTCATTCTCTCCACTCCTTTAAATCCCTTTTACAATATACAGTTAACCTGTTCAGTTTTATGTATCACAATGTACAATGTACAGTCACTGGTACAGAATGTTTACCATGAAATAGATATTTATAGCTGACCTGAGCAGCACTGTCAGAAAGGGCATTTTGTGTGGGTTAGAATGCATACAGCATGCAAAAATCTATGCAGTCAATAGCAAAACACAAATACTTTCTGTTACATTCAGCTTACAAGGAAGGTCACAGTGACTTCCTTTGGTTGTAAGGGTTTAGTAGAATCAAAGGTGCATCCAATGGTTATATTTCATGACTCTGCTAAAAACAGCCCCAAAGAAATGAACTTTAAATACAAGATTTCAACAAATGTCACTGAACATTAAATATACAATAAAAAAAAACTGTTTATGTGATGAGGGTATAGGACTTATCACCAAAATTCTAACTAAAATAATATGCATACAGCAAGCCAATAAATACAATAAATAAAATGAGGTCATTAAAAACACCAAACTTTGACCAAAGCCAGTAAAAGATGAAAAATGGGTCACAATGAGATTCTTTTCATGATAAGAGTGCAATATCTATTTACATCAGTGGATAAGAGTGCAATATCTATCTACATCAGTGGATAAGAGTGCAATATCTATCTACATCAGTGGACAAGGGTGCAATATCTATCTACATCAGTGGATAAGCATGCAATATCTATCTACATCAGTGGATAAGGGCGCAATATCTATCTACATCGGTGGATAAGCATGCAATATCTATCTACATCAGTGGATAAGCATGCAATATCTATCTACATCAGTGGATAAGGGCGCAATATCTATCTACATCAGTGGATAAGGGCGCAATATCTATCTACATCAGTGGATAAGGGTGCAATGTCTATCTACATCAGTGGATAAGGGTGCAATGTCTATCTACATCAGTGGATAAGGGTGCAATGTCTATCTACATCAGTGGATAAGGGTGCAATATCTATCTACATCAGTGGATAAGGGTGCAATATCTATCTACATCAGTGGATAAGGGTGCAATATCTATCTACATCAGTGGATAAGGGTGCAATGTCTATCTACATCAGTGGATAAGGGTGCAATGTCTATCTACATCAGTGGATAAGGGTGCAATATCTATCTACATCAGTGGATAAGGGTGCAATATCTATCTACATCAGTGGATAAGGGTGCAATATCTATCTACATCAGTGGATAAGGGCGCAATATCTATCTACATCAGTGGATAAGGGTGCAATATCTATCTACATCAGTGGATAAGGGTGCAATATCTATCTACATCAGTGGATAAGGGTGCAATATCTATCTACATGCTATGAATGCTTAGAACAGTCAGTACTGCCAAGTTCATATTGGCTTGGTTAGTATAGACAGTAACAACCATGATCATATTATCATGAGTAATACAGTCAGTACTACCATGGTCAGTACTGTCATGGGTAGTACAGTCATTACAACCACTGTCATACTGTCATAGGTAGCAGAGCCTGGTACAGCCATGGCTGTATTATCATGGGCAGTACAGTCAGTACAATTATGGTTGTTTTGTTATGGGTAAACACAGCTGGCACAGTCATGGCCATAATTTAATTTGTAGTACAGTCAGTACAGCAATGACCATATTTTCAAGGGTAGTACAATCAATAAAACCATGGTCATGGCTGTACTAAATGTACTACCTGTTACAATATGATCATGGTTGTACTGACTGTAGTACAAATGACAATACACAAACCATGGTTGCACTGTACTACCCTGATAATATGACCATGGTTGTACTGACTGTGTTACCCATGACAACATGAAAATGGTTGTACTTATTGTACTATCCATGACAATATGACCATGGTTGTACTGACTTTACTACCATTTACAGTATGACCAAGGTTGTACTGACTGTACTACCCAAGATGATATGACCAATGTTGTACTTACTGTACTATCCATGGAAATATGACCATGGTTGTACTGATTTTACTACTATTTACAATATGTCCAAGGTTGTACTGACTACTACCCAAAATGATATGACCATTGTTGTACTTACTGTACTACCCATGACAACATGACCATGGTTGTACTGACTCTACTACCATTGACAATATGATCATGGTTGTACTGACTGTACTACCCATGACAACATGACCATGGTTGTAATTACTGTACTACCCAACCCATGACAATATGACCATGGTTGTACTGACTTTACTACCATTGACAATATGACCATGGTTGTACTGACTTTACTACCATTGACAATATGATCATGGTTGTACTGACTGTACTACCCAACCCATGACAACCTGGCCCAGAAGGCATCCTAACATTATTTAATTCATGTCTCTTACCACACTTCAATGGATTGTCAACCAAATATAAAAGTTTGTTATCATGTGATAAAAAGAATCTTATGTGTGTTATTTTAATTGAAATTAGTGAAATGTGATATTAAAGATTTTGATATTTTTCCAGGCTCTTAAACAACAAAAAAACTGTAAATTATTTTTGTATATTTTGTATGCTCCAATGAAATGAGCACTGACTAGTGATATTATGTGACCTCTATATACATTACAGAATAATACTCTAGGTGCATTTCAGAATGCCAGTCTATGTACTTTACAGAATGCCAATCTATGTACATTACAGAATGCCAATCTATGTACATAACAGAATGCCAATCTATGTACATAACAGAATGCCAATCCATGTACATAACAGAATGACAATCTATGTACATTACAGAAGGACAATCTATGTACATAACAGAACGCCAATCTATGTACATAACAGAATGCCAGTCTATGTACATAACAGAATGACAATCATAACAGAATGCCAGTCTATGTACATAACAGAATGACAATCTATGTACATAACAGAATGACAATCTATGTACATTACAGAATGACAATCTATGTACATAACAGAATGCCAATCTATGTACATTACAGAATGCCAATCTATGTACATAACAGAATGCCAATCTATGTACACCAAATGACAGTCTATGTACATTACAGAATGACAATCTATGTACATTACAGAATTCTATGTACATTACAGAATGCCAATCTATGTACATTACAGAAGGACAATCTATGTACATAACAGAATGCCAATCTATGTACATTACAGAATGCCAATCTATGTACATAACAGAATGCCAATCTATGTACATAACAGAATGCCAATCTATGTACATAACAGAATGCCAATCCATGCACATAACAGAATGACAATCTATGTACATTACAGAATGCCAATCTATGTACATAACAGAACGCCAATCTATGTACATAACAGAATGCCAGTCTATGTACATAACAGAATGACAATCTATGTACATAACAGAATGCCAATCTATGTACATTACAGAATGCCAATCTATGTACATAACAGAATGCCAATCTATGTACACCAAATGACAGTCTATGTACATTACAGAATGACAATCTATGTACATTAGAGAATTCTATGTACATTACAGAATGCCAATCTATGTACATTACAGAATGACAATCTATGTACATAACAGAATGCCAATCTATGTACATTACAGAATGCCAATCTATGTACATAACAGAATGCCAATCTATGTAAAAAACAGAATGCCAATCTATGTACATTACAGAATTCTATGTACATTACAGAATGCCAATCTATGTACATTACAGAAGGACAATCTATGTACATAACAGAATGACAATCTATGCACATTACAGAATGCCAATCTATGTACATAACAGAATGCCAATCTATGTACATAACAGAATGCCAGTCCATGTACATAACAGAATGACAATCTATGTACATTACAGAAGGACAATCTATGTACATAACAGAACGCCAATCTATGTACATAACAGAATGCCAGTCTATGTACATAACAGAATGACAATCTATGTACATAACAGAATGCCAATCTATGTACACCAAATGACAGTCTATGTACATTACAGAATGCCAATCTATGTACATTACAGAATTCTATGTACATTACAGAATGCCAATCTATGTACATTACAGAAGGACAATCTATGTACATAACAGAATGCCAATCTATGTACATTACAGAATGCCAATCTATGTACATAACAGAATGCCAATCTATGTACAAAACAGAATGCCAATCTATGTACATTACAGAATTCTATGTACATTACAGAATGCCAATCTATGTACATTACAGAAGGACAATCTATGTACATAACAGAATGCCAATCTATGTACATTACAGAATGCCAATCTATGTACATAACAGAATGCCAATCTATGTACATTACAGAATGACAATCTATGTACATAACAGAATGCCAATCTATGTTCATTACAGAATGCCTATCTATATACATAACAGAATGCCAATCTATGTACATTACAGAATGCCAATCTATATACATAACAGAATGCCAATCTATGTACATAACAGAATGCCAATCTATGTACATAACAGAATGCCAATCTATGTACATTACAGAATGACAATCTATGTACATTGCAGAATGACAATCTATGTACATTACAGAATGACAATCTATATACATAACAGAATACCAATCTATGTACATTACAGAATGCCTATCTATGTACATAACAGAATAACAATCTATGTACATTACAGAATGATAATCGATGTATATTGCAGAATGCCTGCATCACATTACAAGTAAGGAATTCAACATCAGAATCTGCAAATTCCATTCCTCCTCCACTCCTCTGCTATCCAGGAGTCAGAAAGTCAATCTTGTGATGCTGAAGCTGTTATTGGTACTGTAGATATTGTCTGTGGTACTGTAGATGCTGTCATTGGTACCATAGATGATGTCATTGGTACTGTAGATGTTGTCACTGGTACTGTAGATGCTGTCTTTGGTAATGTAGATTTTGTCACTGGAAATGCAGATGTTGTCATTGGTTCTTTAGATATTGTCAGTGGAGCTGTTGTTATTGTTTCTGATAACACTGGTGCTGCAGCTGTTGTCATTGGTACTGTAGATGTTGTCAGTGGAACTGTTGTAATTTTTTCTGATATCAGTGGCTTGAGCAATTTTATTTCAGTCAAGTCTGCCTTTGAAAATCCCTCTGGCACAGGAATGTCAAACACAACTGGAGGATTGGTGGGTCTGTATTTTACAGTACATGTAGAAGCATTGATAAAAGTTGTATAACCATCAGTTGTCATCCCATAATCTGCAATAAAGAGTGGAAAAGGAATCACATATAACATTTACATTTTGCATAACCATCAGTTGTCTTCCCATAACCTGGTAAAATGAGTGGATAAGGAATCACATATAACATTTACATTTTCATGACCATGTTGTGATATGTCAGACTGTGACATGTCATCTAACAACCATACAGCAGCCCCATAATTTAATGTTAAGTACTTTAGTTGTGTAGCCAACAGAAACTTAGACTGGGTGAATGTTAATTACTTTAGTTGTATAACCAACAGAAACTCAAACTGGATAAATGTTAAATACAGCTGTTGCAAAACCAACAAAAACTCAGACTGGGTAAATGTTAAATACTACAGTTGTGCAATCAACAGAAACAGATTCGGTAAATGCTAAGTAATTCAGATGTATAACCACTACAGGACTCAGGAAACCACTCATCCCATTGTCCTGACCAGGTTTAAATTGGGTGGACACAAAAAACTTTACTATGTACTTGTTCCTGAAGAGAGTAAAACTTTACTATGTACTCATCCCTGAGCTGAGTAAAACTTTACTATGTACTCATCCCTGGGCTGAGTAAAACTTTACTATGTACTCATCCCTGGGCTGAGTAAAACTTTACTATGTACTCATCCCTGGGGTGAGTAGATGAATAATTACACCTTGAGAGTAAATCTGAGTGTTTTACAAGTTCAACATTATTTACCCAATGTAAGATTGATACTAAAATGAGTCGATATTATAAGCATATTATAGCATAGTTTCAAGTATATCCCTCAATTTCTTTCGCATTGTACACTTCTCAGTAATTTAGGCATCATTTGATGTGCTGAAAGTTTCTCTTTCAATGATCTATCACACATTTGTATGAGTCTGACCTCTAAAAGTATAAAGACAGAGAATGTAAAAACTTTTAAAATTTGTCACCTGGTCAGTGCAATGTTATAGTTATCCCAGGTAACTGGTATTTTCAAAACTGAACCTTTATTGATGCATTGTCATGGCAAAGGGAAGATGTCAGCATATATTGCTAGAGTGTGTAAGTAATTACTTTCACAAGAAAATTATTTGTAATTTACATTTAAAACAAGTATTTCTAAGTGCCTCAGTCTGTTCCCACCAACTTTCATTTATTTATGAAACAGATAATGTTGAGACAACAGCTGAGTGGTCAAAATCTAGTTGTGTTAATGACCGAGAGTGTATATGTATTATGATCAGATAAGTATGATTGAAGAAACATATTTTACTAGAACAAAATTGGTTTCTTCTTCAAATAATAACCTGATCATAGTATCTTATAAGAATAGGTAAGAGGTGGAGAGAAATGCATCCCTTACCTCAGATAAACCATATCCAGTACCCTAAAACTGCTTCTAAACAACAAAAATGGAGAACAGACAGGGAGATGCTCTGAAAGGGAGATTTTGCCCTCCTGCAAATACAGCTGAACTCATGAAGCTGCATCCTTATCAAGCTGTTGAATGGCCTCTTGCACCATGGATATGATCCCACCAGACTGACTTAAACCTTTTAGGATGAAAGTTCTCTGAGATTAAAGTTGGATATTAAGTAGAACTATATCATCATCCCACGGCATGGGTAATGTCAGAAAAGTAGTTTCACTCAAATGCAATGTTTGTGGTGCTGGACTTATTTTGTGAGTTAAGATGCACAGCAAATTCATTTGGTCTGGGTTTATTTAATGATATACAGAATGAATAACCAACTTTATCCAGGACAAAAGTGTCTGTGCTAATACATTGCCCTTTCCCTCTGTGAGGGATAACAAAGAGGTGTTATCTCCCTTGAAGCAACATCATGGGCCTTCTCAAATACCACCTCAGAGCTTGCACTGAGTCCTGTAGAGCACAATGAGATGAAGTTTCCACAGCAAACAAGAGTTTAATGGAAGCCTGTTCTTAAGAATGAAAACAGGTGCCATTATCAGTGACACTGACTCGTTGTTGTTGTTGTTGTAGGGTTTAACGCCATTTTACAGCACAAGATAGGCTATACATGGCGGCCAGTACAACTGGTGCAGGAAGAACCCTGGAAAACCCTGGGAAGAACCACCGACCCACGAGAAGCTACTGGCAAACTTTCTCATGTCCTCATGTTAGCCAAGCCTGAGACTCGAACCCATGCAGACAGAGGTGAGACGGCAGAGATCCGGAACGGTGAGTGCTTTAGACCACTTGGCCACTTGGGGCCCCCACTCATCTTGTTGGAACTGCATGTAGTTTGGATCCACTGATAGAGCATGTATTTTTTCTGATTATGCTTGCTGTTCGCTAATGCGGTGAGGAAGCAGGTCTTATATGAGAGGTGAACCATTGAGATTCCACTTTGGGCAAAGAGCCAGTGTCTTTGGACACGTGTAATCAAAACTGGATATAAAATCAGATAGGTCCTTGCCTTGTCTGACATCCCCTCTTTCATGATTATGCTGGTTGTCAGTGATCATGGAATGGTAGCCTTCAACTGTGATTGGTGCTAACTGTTTCTCTTCAAAGAGCCATAGCAGGAGGTTAACTACTTAAGTATTGATGTCTGCAGTAGTATATTGTACTCTTGGGTGCACCACTGTGTGAAGATTTTTCATTTCCATCTATAAACTTTTAAAGTCGAGAGCCATCTCAGTTGAGTGGTTGTGAGAAATGTTTGTTTCTGAGGGTTTGTTTAATATGACCCAGATGCACAGGTTCAACAACACTGGGTTGGGATGAAACACCTGTTATCATGGCCACTTGAGCAGATGACGGAATATCTCAATTAACCTGGAGATTTCTATTTTAAGATTGATGAGGTCATTGATCCATTATTTTTGCCATCTGAGTGGAGCAATCATGATGAGGTGACACTCTGATTCTCTTGCTTTCTGTTTCACCTTCATAATCTGAGGTGTTGGAGGGTAAATGTATGCATCCAGTCTGTTCCAATCCATAGAAAAAGCATAGACTGCCCAGGCCTTTGAACCCAGGACTAGTCAGAGGTGTTGGAGGGTAAGTGTATGTGTTCAGACTGTTCCAATCTATAGGAAATTCATTGACTGCCCAGGCCTTCAGATCCAGGACTAGTCAGAGGTGTTGGAGGGTAAGTGTACGCATCCAGACTGTGTCAATTTATAGGAAATTCACTGCCCAGGATTTTGGATCCAGGACTAGTCAGAGGTGTTGGAGGGCAAGTGTATGCATCCAGACTGTGCAAATCTATAAGATATGCATCGACTGCCCATGCCTTCAGATCCAGGACCAGTTAGGCCATGATTGGGTGTCTGGCATTCCACTTTCTTGCAATTAGGTCCTTCATTGGTTGATCCTATCAGGTACATATCTGAGTGAAAATCAAGGGAAGAGGAGACCGTTTCATCTGTATTTGCTGATTCTTCCATGACAATGAGTACACTAATACATTTAGTTAGTGTGGAATATCACGAACTTGGCTGTGGATTTGTGATTGAAATGCCACTTTTGGAAAATCCCAAACAAGAAGGAAAACATCTGGGAACTTGGTTCCACCTTGCTGTCGGAGACAAGTCACCACAGTGGATTTGTCAGAAAGAATGAGAATTCCCTTCCTTTGTGGATCTCCTGTCATCAATGAAAAGCTTTCAAAATGGCTTTCATACTGAGAATGTTGACACATAAATGACAATACTGAGAGGGGCACAGACCAATGGCTTCCCAGAATGATGGAAGAATGTGTGCCCCAGCCCTCTGTGCTTGCCTGCATCCATACAAATTGTTATTTCCAGAGGTTGTACTGGAGAGATATACCTAACATGAGCCAAGTTAGGCTATCCCATCTTCTGAGCTTGAATCTCATATTTGTGCAGATTGTGAGAAGTTGGTGAAATGGGCAAAGTCTCTGCATTTATTTGGACAACATAATCATTTGTTATGGGTACATAAATAGGCAACTAGGACTAAGAGGTCTGCTGCCGCATTGAGCAAACCCAACAGGCAAAGGAGTTATTGGGCAGGTAGATCATCCCAGATAAGCAAGGAAGCTACCATTATACTTTTTCAATGCTGATTCCTGAGGCAGACATGCTCTATTTACTTGAATGTTGAACTCCATTCCAAGACAAACAAATGCTGAGATGGTATGAGTTCAGCTTTGTCCTTGCTGACAAGGAAACCACATTAAGGAAAGAGAGTGAGAAGTGATATTACGTCTTACTCTAAGATATAACTCACTTGATTTTTCTGTAGAAATGTACTCCAGGTAGCTTATGTTGCTATCATGGAGGTGGTCTTGACATTTCATGGTCTATCAATCAAGTGAAACACTTGATACTAATGTTGAGTGGGAGTGCCTGAACTGGTAAACAGTGTCTTTGTAGGTGACTTCCTGGAAGCTGTGTGAATGGTGATCTTAAGACATGCATCTTATAAGTCCTGCCGACTGAGTACTATCCCTCCTAGATGGCATTTAGAATCTTACAAGTCCTGCTGACTGAGTACTATCCCTCCTAGATGGCAGTTAGAATCTTACAAGTCCTGCTGACTGAGTACTATCCCTCCTAGATGGCATTTAGAATCTTACAAGTCCTGCTGACTGAGTACTATCCCTCCTAGATGGCATTTAGAATCTGTCATGGTATTTCCAACATGAACCAAGGGGCATGAATGAATTGATTGAGTGCACTTAGGTCGATGACAGGGCAAAGAGTACCACATTTGTAGCTAAGGGAACTGAAAGTGATATAGAGCCCTTCAGAAACCACTGGTTGGGTCCACAGATTGTCATGGCATATCTTGTACAATTCAGCAGCAAAGAATTCTAGCCTTCCCAGTACCAGGATCTGTGATTATGAATATGGTTAATTCTTTGAGATAAGTAGGCTTTCATGGACAGAAATGCTGGTGAAAATGATCACCCTATCCCTGCCACTTGTCCACTTTGTTCAGGAGAACTGTGCTTTTAGATTCAGTAGGACTGCTTCCCAGTGGCTTGTGTCCTAGAGGCATCCCTGCAATTTTTTTGTTGATTGCCTTGAAAATCCCTCCACTGTAGTTGTGACTGTGATGGAGAGAAATTGGTCTCCTTGGTCGCCTGTTACAGATTTTTGTCAACCAGAACATTAAAGAGGAGATTTAAATGATAGTTTTCAAGCATAGCTTGGGCTTATGATGGTCTGGAGAAAGGTGCAGGTAGAGAGCACTGCATTTCATTCAGCCAGTTGTAAGTTCCTAGCTACTGTTATGGCATTGGCCAGAATATGTTGGGCAGCTCTGTTTCTGATGCATGCCATTTTGGAAACAGACTCCCATACATGTCCTGTGGCATTTGGTGTGGGAGATGATACATTGTGTTCTGCCTGCTGAAAGATCACTATAGATACTAGATTCAAAGTTACATCCTCTTACCCCAGAGTTGGCCATGGCTCTAATTTCCTAATGTATGCAATGAAAATCAGCTTTAAGACTCATGTGAGATAAGGCAAGGGTCAGCATGGACCATTCATGTGAGATAAGGCTAGGGTCAGCATGGACCATTCAAGGGATGCAGTCTTAAGGGAAAAGAAAAATAAACTGTTCCCACAAATCCAGTGAAAGGAACTCAGCAAACAGACAACTGTTTAGCATATTTGTTGATAAAACAAGCTAATGACATGGTTAACATCTTATTTGCTTCGGAGAGCTTGATTTGCATGGTACTTATGTTCTACTAATACATTACAATCGGTCAATGCATCTGAAGAAGGAGCATTACCTTCATGTATGTGTCCAAATAAGTGGTACTTTGGATGTACTCTCTGCTGTACTGTAGACAGAAGTTCTACACATCCAACATGCTGACCATCAAAGCACCTGTCCCCATACCCTGAAAATACAAATTAGCTACAGAATTGGGAATATATCCCTTTGGCTGTGACCATTATTGACATTGTGCTTTATTACATTTATATTTATTATATTTATTTTATATTTATATTTATTTATTTAGCTACTGTGTAGTAACAGATTTAATCCCCAGCTTCAACAGCACCTGTATGGAAAATTCCTTGCATTTGTAAAATCAGCACTTTTTTTAAATGTTTTCAAACCCAAAATTACTCTGAGAAAATGTATTCATCCATGGATAAATTCCCTATGTGATGGTATTTAGGGCATTGCTGCTTATTTTGGTGTCAATGTATTCAAGTTTAAGTTCATGTCTGGGTAAATATCTAAGTTGAATAGTTATATAACTAATCATCTAGTTTTTATCACCTATAATCTATAATTTAATTCAGCCCTAATGAGAGGATTTGGAAACTGGGTGGTTCTACAGACCCTGAAACTGGCAAATTTAGCAGTGAAATGAAAACAGATTGCATAATGAATGCAAATGAAATGCAAAATGAATACAAATGAAATGCAGAATGTATGCAGAATAGTTGCAAATGAAATGCAGAATGAATGCAAATTAAATGCAGAATGAATGCAATTGACATCCAGAATGAATGCAACTGGAATGCAGAATGGTTGCAAATGAAACATAAAATAAATGCAAATAACATGCAGAATGAATACAAATGAAATTACAAATGCAACTTAAATGAAATGGAAAGTTCAAATGCAATACAAATAACACAGAATGATTAATGTGAATGCATATCATGAATAGATTTGGTACTCCATTTACCTCACTCCTGTATTTCAGGGTGCCACTAAATTTCCACATTCCAAAGTCTTTTTGCATGATTATCTAGGATGTAATTCTTTACAATGTGTTACAACTCTATGTCTTAAAATATGTCACAGAAATAAAGAGAAACCAACAATTTAAGTAAATCAAGTAATTTATTTCCCTACAATACAAAGCGAAAAATTAGGAGATACAATATTGTGAATTAAATTCCAAATAATCCGAAATGTCCAGTCACAAGTCCAAACATTCTGCATGTTCCAAATGTATCCCAATAGTCTTATATGTCCTGATATAACACAATGGTGCAATCACAAAATCCAAAGTAATATATTAATCCAAAAGTCAATCAGCACTTTAGTAATTCAAACAATCATTTAAATTAAAAATCCCTCTCTAATTATATCTGATTTCAACAACATAACTGCAAACTAGGTTCACATTTTGATTCCCAAAGACTGATACAGAAAAGGAATGAATTATTGAACATTACAATGTAAAAACCAAGTCTAACTGTAGAAAAAACTGTAGCAAAATCATAGGCTACATAAATATTCTGTTTACAAATTACAATCATGGACAAAAGTTATATATGTAAACATTCTGTTTACATCTTACAGTCATGGACAAAAGTTAAGCATACAACATAAATTCAAATGCATGTGCATAACAAATGGCACGCAATTTTCATTACTTACAAGCCACGACATTGTTGAAACAACTGTTGCTGATGTGATGATATTATCACCAACAGTTGTATCTGTACAATGTTTACTTTAAAAAAAAAAAAAAAATTTGCTGACAAATAGACTACAACTATATTTTTACACTTATTGCATTTGAGGTTATATTTTTTTTATCATATATGTAATACTGTATTTTGAACTGCATGCATTTTCTATTTTATTAAGACACACTTTTAGTACATCAAGAAGAAAGTGATAGCTCTATGTATTTAATACTATCAAGCTCAGAAATCCAGACTTCGGTAAGTACATTCAAACGTAAGAAAGCGAACAGGAACAATGAATGGTAGTGATAAATAATCAATATTTTGAGACTGAAAATGAAAAACAATGGAATAAAAACTGAAATGCAAATGTGAATGGAATACAAATAGAATGCAAAAGAAATGCAGAATGAATGCAAAAGAAATATACACTTTATAAAATTAACAGTTCAGGGTCATCACTTGTTGATTTGAAAGGCCAGGCCTATCTATGAAAATATGAGTCCATCAAAGTGACTTACGCTCTACTGCCCAAAATGAATTTCTGAGAATTACAGATAAAACATTTCTTCTTTTAACAGGGAGTGGTGAAACCCTCTTGGATATTCCTAGGCAATAAAATTTTCAAATTAGGCATTCTGTAGCCAACACAGGAATCATCATCAACAGTCTGCACAATTTGTCCATTATAAAGATCTACAGTAAGAAATGATCAGAACATGCACTAATAGAGGAATTCAACATTCTTGTTACGGTATTAGCATGCATCGATACAGAAATTCAACATTCTTGTTACGGTATTAGCATGCATCGATACAGAAATTCAACATTCTTGTTACAGTATTAGCATGCATCAATACAGAAATTCAACATTCTTGTTACAGTATTAGCATGCATCGATACAGAAATTCAACATTCTTGTTACAGTATTAGCATGCATCAATACAGAAATTCAACATTCTTGTTACAGTATTAGCATGCATCGATACAGAAATTCAACATTCTTGTTACAGTATTAGCATGCATCGATACAGAAATTCAACATTCTTGTAACAGTATTAGCATGCATCGATCCAGAAATTCAACATTCTTGTTACAGTATTAGCATGCATCGATGCAGAAATTCAACATTCTTGTTACATTATTAACATGCACTGATACAGAAATTCATTCTTGTTACAGTATTAGTATCTAAGGTTGCAAATGATTAGGGCATGTATTGATATAGGAATTCAGCAATTTTGTTACAGTATTACATGGCTGAGTACCTCTTTGGTACCAAGAATTTAATAATGTTCCACCTCTGCATTGAGAAGCCATGATGGCTCAGTGCTTAGAATGCTATACTTGTGACCAAATGGATGCAGATAAACTGTCAACTACCATGATGGGTCCCTGACTAAGTCACTTTACTCCAATTGCCTTAGCACTAAATTATTTTCATGTATTGCTGTTCCATAAAACATGAAACCTCAGCTTCACATTCTCCTATTGGCATATGTAAAACACTGACACCAGACACAGGCAACACACATTGGGCATATGTAACACTGACATTAGGCATATGCAACACTGACATTGCAACACACATTGGGCATATGCAACACTAACATTGGCCATATGCAACACATATTGGGGATATGCAACACTGACACTGGACATATGCAACACTGACATTGGGCATATGCAATACTGATAATGGACATATATTCAACACCAACACTGGACATATATATACTGACATTGGACATATACAATACTGACATTGAGCATATGCAATACTGATATTGGACATATACAATACTGACAATGGGTATACGCAATACAGCCAAATCCGGTTATCTCAATTATGCCGGGGGGTGTAAAAGAAGTGTCAACATAACCAGGTCCTGAGATATCATGGTTTAGTTGACAAATGTACTGTAGAACCATGCTTATGCATCTGAAGCACCAAAAGTTAGGAGTTTTATTTCTAAAAACAAATGGCATTTCTAATGCACAATAAAAATAATAATTCAGTCACACCAGGTTGCAGATAAAAAAAAGATTGGAGGTCTTTTAAATAAGATTAAGTAACAAGTCACATTTTTACAACACTAAAGTTGCTGTAAGAATGTCAGTGGTTTAAAGTTCTTTTTACTTCCCTGTGGACAGCCTCATCCCTACGGTAGCCTCAGCAAGGCAACTGTTTTCCCAGGCTGACAAAAGTCTAGGCCAATTTAAGTACATGTACATGTAGGATTGTACTGCTTTTTAATGTTTTTTTTAAAAAACATTTTCTTTTGTTAGTGTTGACTTGAACTAGTAGCAAAATTTAACTGACCAAAAACCATGAAAATCGATCGCTTTTGTTGATCATCAGAGGTTCTTTTCGACCGTTAACGCCAGTTTTTACCGATAAAATTTGCCTCTGTTCTGGAAAAAAGATGAGGCCACCAGTATTCATGTACCAACAAACTGTAAAATGTGTTTATTTAAAGTCTTTAAAGTTAACCATCTCAACATCAAATTCTGTAAGAAGCCAACTTTTTTTGTTCATTCAGTTGAAGTCCCATATCTCTCCTGACTTTGATCAGCGACCATTGGCAACAACATAGCACCAGAAGAAGTGTCAGCATACCACTTTGATGGATTGCAAGGCTTTAATATTCAATTGAAGATAAAATAACACAAATGAAAGCAATCCACTTTCTGTTTCATAGACGTTATTCTTACCAGACACTTTCTGCTTCGTTCCATTTGTGCTGAAGAATCTGTAATCATGGCACAGCGATGGACAACTTCATTTGTAAAAAATACTGGCGCTATGATTTTTTTAAAAAATACCATTTTTGCTTTTTTTACTCATGTTCAAAACAAATTAATAACCATGACTTTTGTTGGGGATGGGGTGGGTACCAGCTGGTTTGGGAATTTTGCTGGTTTCTATTAATAGACAATTGTAAGTCATGTGAGCTAGTCATACTGAATTTGAAGGCTTACACTCTCTCCAAGCATGGAAACACTTTAACTATTTATTTTGAATTCTGAAAGAAAGTTGTTAGTTGTGTACGGATTAAGTTGGTGACTTACTGTGACGATATTGGAATGCAATTACACTCTAGTTTGTTCCAAAAGCATCATGAATTTTAACCTATCTGTAATTCTGTCAATTTTCAGGTTAGAGTCATTAAATGTAGATAAAAGTACCTAATTCGTTTTAACTATATAATGTAAAACAAATTAGGTATTTTTAGCTACATTTAATGATGCTGACCTGATAATTTACTGAGTTACAGATTGGTAAAATTCGCGACGCAGTTTGGAACGAACTATATTGTCCTGGTGTTGACATGTGACGCTGTCCATTATGAACGCAGCTCCCGTAAAGGTCAGAAATGCATTCATCCAATTTTCTCATCCAATTTCCAAACTCTAAAATACTCTTTGCAACATAATTTGCTCCACTTCCTGCATGTGATAAACCATGCATTGATGAGATTGGTTGATTAGCATTTGTACCAGCAAAATTTGGTTCTGTACTGACTTTTTCCATCCTTGCGGTATGAGGTACTGGTAGTAACAGAAATGCTGGATAAACTGTTGTAAAATTTCTCCAAGATGGACATTAAAAGTTGCATTTTGTCGAATTAAGCGGGTCCACATGTTACTTCGGACCGAAACTTATGCCCGACATAACAGGGTTATCGACTTAACAGGGGTCGAGATAAGTGGGGAAAAACTAGCTTAACAAAGAAGGATTTTTTCAGGACTGGACCAAAATGCTCAACATACATGGGTTCTCGAGATAATCGAGGTCAAGATAAATGGGTTTGACTGTACTGACATTGGACATATACAATACTGACAGTGGGCATATGCAATACTGACCTTGGACATATACAATACTGACATTGGGCATGCTAACATTAGGTATATGCAATACTGACACTGGACATATGCAATACCAATATTGGATATATACAATACTGACACTGGGCATATGCAATACCGATATTGGATATATACAATACTGACACTGGGCATATGCAATACCAATATTGGATATATACAATACTGACACTGGGCATATGCAATACTGACATTGGGTATATGCAATACTGGCACTGGACATATGCAATACTGACATTGGGTATATGCAGCACTGACATTGGGCCTATGCAATGATGACATTGGACGTATGCAATACTGACATTGGGTATATGCAGCACTAACATTGGGTACATGCAATAATGACATTGGACATGAGCAACTCTTACACTAGGTATATGCAGCATTGACAGTTCCTGCTTAACGTTCAAGTAATTGTTCAACAATTAATACCTGAAGAAGTTTACTATCCTACCACACATTACATTACTGCTAAGTGGGCTTTTACTAAACACATACCAACAGGACTGCTAAGTGGGCTTTTACTAAACACATACCAACAGGACTGCTAAGTGGGCTTTTACTAAACACATACCAACAGGAGGTCCATGTGTAATCAAAATGTCTGTGGACTCTGGAATCAAGTTCCATTTGTCCAGAAGTGGCTGGCCACGTTCCAAGTTGAAACCCCAATCACAGAATGCAGGTTGCCTGTAAAAGAAAGAAATCCATACATTTTTAGTATCTCACCTGAAATGAATGCAACTCTCCCCACACATCCATTGCAGTCACAATTTGATATTACTTTGACCTTTTACTTTCTTTTTCACTCCAACAATCATATGTAAATTTTTTGAATACTGGTAAACTTAGGTGTGATCTGTCCAATTACCTCCCCTGATAAATGCTATAAAACTGGTCAACATTTAAATTGAAGATTTTCAGAATTATCATGCAAAATTACAAGTCCTGAAGGCATGCATCTTCAGTAAAAAAATACAACATTTTCAGAAATGAATTTTTCAAATGGTTCACTCTACTGAAAGCAAGTCTCACCATGGAGATCCCCAAATGTTTATTCCACATACACATACTCCAGAGTCCTGCAAGTAGACACAGTTTGTCATGAGTTCCTTTACATCAGCAATGCCATAGTAAGAACACATTGTCTCCATGATACTTTTGGTCCATCCAAAACGTGAGAGGTGTTGTCGATTATTCTTCACCAAGTTATAATCAAAACTCAAGTCATGGTTACCAGCAATGACTATCTTTAACTTGTGTGGGAGAGTACCTGAAAATTGTAAATCAACCCAGATTATTTATGAGATTATAAATTACACACATTATAACATATTTTTTGCCATTTCATTTTAAAAAAAAAATCCCCTCAAATGCATATAGTTTTGCTTTCAATGGGCCTTTTATAACATTTTTGTTTAATACTTAGTTCAAAAATCATCCAAAGTTTGCTTCAAAATACAAATTTTCATCTTGAAATCAAAACATTAGCACAGTAAAACCTGTTATGAGAGACCACCCCTTCTGCCAACAAAAAGCGGTCTCTCAAGACAGGTGGTCTCTCATAGCAGGTTTGTACAAAAAGACCAGTTTCCAAGGTCCAGTTTCAGAACAATTTAAAGAAAAATAGCTACAATCACTGTACATATATTCTATTCTTTATTAATAGTTCATGCTAAAATATTGTATGCACTCATCTAAAAACAAAATTATATAGCAATGAAGATATACTTCTCTCATTAAACATGAAATCACATTTACATATGAAGATCACATATTTTAGCATATGAAATCATTTCTGAATTGCTCCTTTTCCATTACAACAATCTAAATTTGTTTTACCGACGTTTAACCGATTTTTGTGAGTGGTCTGCTCTTTTTCGCTTCTTTCAGTTACAATAATTCTGTTCTCCAACTTAATTTTTTTCTTTTTAGTTGGAGCTTCATCCATTGTTATTAAGGTTCTAGGAGTTAAAATTATTAGTGCTCAGTTGTAATATCGAACATAACGACAGTTCTGACTGGGCTTTGGGAAAATATGAAAAATCTATACATGTGCATTGCATAACTAACAATTAATGAAATAAAAAGAAACAATTATCTCATCCAGAAACAGAACCATTTACTCAGAGACAAAAGTCAACGGCTCATTCAAAATAGACCAACAAGTGGGTCTCCACATTTTTTTTGTGACAACTGTCAGAAAAAAAAAAGCAGAGACCTACTTGTTGGTCTACATTCAAAGAAGACATACAGGGATTAACTCAATAAACAAAGTGTATAACCCAGTCACACCAACTTGAATAGAAGACAGCTTTGTGATTGGGATGTAATCACTTAACATCGGAGGGAAAAACAACAAACATCACAAGTCTTGAACACTATCAATCGAATCCCGCAAATAATTCTCTCTTGCTGGTTTAATAGACAATGACATTATTCACCCCCAGGCAATACAGATTAACTCTAAAGACAAACAATATATGCGACCACTACGTCATACAATGGCAATTCGTGACATGTACTTTAGCCTGGTTTATGGACTGTAACATCTGTCACCAATAGCCACAATCTTTTTTTTATATTCCTTTTATGTTTGTTTTTGATCAGAACAATCATTACTAATCAAGCGGTCATTGTAACAATGATGCTGGGTCCTCCTATACGGCCTGGAAGCAGGCTAAGTGCGGGAATAATTAGTCTAGTTCCCTGCTTCTTATGCTCCCTGCATGTTCCTCACCCATATACGAATAGCGGAGAACAATGCAGGGAGCATATGAAGCAGGGAACCAGACTAGGGAATAATCTATATATACTTTAGTCTGGTTTACAACATAAACCATAAAACACTATAAGCATAGCCACAAAATTTCAGATATCAGTAGCCAGCCTATTTTTATTTTTTTAAATTGTTTTTAGAACATTATGAGCAGTGGTTGTTACAGGGATTAAATAAAGGTCGGTGGAGTTTATCCTCATTTTTGAGATGCGGTCGTTCATAGCAGTGTCGAAATGCATATTTTGCCAAGACATTGCAGTTGCTGGTCGCATTCAGCAGGTGGTCTCTCACGACAGAGCGTTTATATAATCAAATGGATTCATGCATTACGACTGTGGTTGGAAATGACAGGTGGTTGCTCATAGCAGAGGTCGCTCATAACAGTTTTTACTGTATATATTAAGTGATGTTAATCATTTTTGTACTTTGTAATTTTTCATACATCATGATTATTGTTTGTTTTATAATTTCCATACAGAGAACTATTATTAATAAGTTTCTTTATGTACGTATGGCAATAATAATTGTACTAACACATAATTGTTTGTAGAACACCAAAGTAACTATGAAATATGAACATTACAGTTGTCTGGATAAAAATGTTTAACAGAATAAATTTAGTGCTGAAAGGTTGCTTTTGCTTGATAGGAACTGATAGTATTCACACAAACACACAGACAGACGCACACTTACAAAAGTGTGTGTACACTGATCTACACCTCTGTCTGCATGGGTTCGAAGCTCGGCTTGACCAATGTGGGTACATGAGAAAGCTTCCAATAGCTTCCTGTGGGTCAGTGGTTCTTTCCAGGGTTTTCCCCGTGTTCTTCTTATTACACTGGCCACAATGTATAGCCTATCATGTTCTGAAAAATGCCATAACAACAACAACAACAGCAGCATTTATCTATTACCTGGTAAAAACTCAGAGGTTCCATAGGGGATCAATAAGACTTCAAAATCATTTGAAGATAACATTATAAATTTAAGGCATCCTTCTAGTAAAACAAAACACAGTTTTAGAAACTTTTAACTAATGAAAATGTTTCTGTTATGTTCCAAATTTCCCTATCTTTAAGTAAACCTGGAAACATTTGAAACACTATATCATGATTTTTTAAACGTTCTAAATACCTTAATAATTAATTTTTAAAAAGAAAGAAAAACAATGAAAATGTTCATGAATATACCTAAAAAGTCACTGAATGTTTTAACCTCACTTGGAAGACCGGTATTTGTAAAATCTCCAGCATGAATTAGCACATCTCCGTCTGGAATTTTAATTTGTCCCATCTCAATTTTTAAATGTGTGTCAGATAAACACACAAATCGGATATGGTCTGCTAAAATGGGAGTAGAAGGATCCATAGGTACAACTTTTTCCACCTTCTGATGCACTCGAAGTTTTTGCCATGCAAACGTGGAAGAGTGAGTTAGGGGATGCACATGAACCTCACTGTCTGATGACACTGTCTTCCTCTTTTTCATGATTCCCAATAAAAACTTGAACATATCAAGCTGAGGATGGCTGGTGAATACCTTTAACACAGATCAGGATTCTGTTGAAATAGAAAAACATGTTTGTTTGGATTGGAGGCCTATTACAAACCTTAAAAGATCTGCGTGTGAGTGTGTGTGTGTGATTTGAATGTTTAACGTAGCTTTAACAATTTTTCAGTCATATCGCAATGGTGTCTGCAGTGTGGCAGTTTATAGTGATGCCTAGCACTAAGGCATCATGCCACTGACATGTAGCAAGATGTCCTGCCCGGTCACATTATCCTGACACCAGACTGACCAGTCCTAACACTAACCTCTTAATGCTGAGAGCCTAGTGAGGCAGCTGTTAGTTCCATTTTTCTAAGTCTTTGGTATGATTCGGCCAGGGTTCGAACCCGCGACCTCCCACATCCAAGGCAGATGATCTAAACACAAGGCCACCGGAGTGGTTGAAAGATTTGCCAGATGTTGACATGACCTGCAGAGTTGAGAACCATGAAAAATTGCACACCTCTGTCATTTTTGTCATAATACAGTAATAGAATACAAAGACTTTAAGAGAAAGGCAAACATTTGTTAAAACCAAGCAAAATGTTGCAAAAACTGTAATATATTCAGTGGAGAGAAGTCTTGAATTAACTGCATGTGTACTTGTGAGTGGAGAGAAACTCTATATTTTTGCTGATGTCCAGAAATCTGGCGATGTCTTCACTTTCTTGAGATAATGTGCAACAACGAGGACATTTTTTCCGAAAAAAAAACTTCTGACTTGTATCAAATAATTCAAGATATCATCATATTTCCTGACATCCTCAAAAAATGTAGACTTTCCCTACTATTCATTTGAATGGAATCAGAAGATAAGAAAACACATTTGTACCAAGGTACTCGTATTTCATAACAAAATTAGGTTTTCTAAAACAGAACATTATAAGGTATTGTTTTCAATTAATGGCAATCATAACAAAATGAAAAGTATTAATCGCAAAGCTCCACTTTTTCAAGTCAAATTGTTGTCAAACAGTCGTAATAATCATAACACTGCAACTGAAAATTTATAGCAACATTTTTAAATTACAAGTATTATTTAAGCTAAAAACTGTAAAATATGCAATTTAATTCTGAGCATGATTAACAAATTATTTTAACAAATTAAGCTAATTAATGCAAACTGAGGTTATTAACAGGTTTTCCTCTAACTCAGCAGCTACAAAAACACCAGTCAACATGTGTACAGACATGTGTACAGACAGCTCCTAGTCACACTGTCATACACCAGGTAGTAATGTTTGCTTCTGACTATTTCATCCTTGCTGATGGAACAGATGCTAGCCTGAACACCACTGCTGATAGTTTCATACCTTTTATAACCAAGTAAATGTACATCACTAATACTTACAGAAATAAACCCCTCTGGTAAACACTATAGCAACTCTAATTTCTATGTTAACAGACCTTAAAACCAAATGACATAATAAATCATGCACATCAAGTTGAAATAAGTCTTCACAAGTCACTGATGCAATACAAGAAGAGCAACAAATTGCTCTGCCCTACTATGATGAATGTAGATATGGCTAAGTCTGTATTAAAATACACTCCCATCAGAAGTGTGTGTGTGTGTGTGTGCATGTGTGCGTATGTGTGTGATTTGGATTTTAAATGTAGCTTTAACAATTTTTCAGTCATATCACTATCATGCCAGCAGTTGGTAGTTTATGGTGATGTCGAGCACTGGGACATTATGCTGCAGACATGTAGCATCATCTCTCACCCAGTCACATTATCCTGATATCAGGCTGACCAGTCATAACACTAACTTCTTAATGCCGAGTACCTAGCGAGGCTGCTGTTAGTACAGTTTTTACAAGTGTTTCTATGACTCAGCTGGGGTTCAAACCTGCAACCTCCCACATCCGCTCTAACCACTTCAGCCACCGATGTGGTACAACCATCAAAAGAAAATAAAAGTAAAGATCCTTTATCAGTGAATCTGCAGTAAATCACTTGAGGGATGGTTTAAAACACATAAACTTTTTCACTCACTTGTACATGTTTAAAGTCAATGTTAACTAGCAGTCTTGTCAAACATATCTATTTACTATTAAAAATAAATTTATGCTTTTTTAAAAAAAAATCCTAAATCACCCTGAACAAAAAACTTCATGATTTTGTATTTTACCATCCCAACTCAGCTGATTTAAGATCTCAGCTTATATGGCAACTAAATTATTAATTAATTATTAATGCTTGGCAGCCTATAATTTGAAAAGGCTGCAGGGCAATATGCATTTGAAGTAGATTACCATATCATACATATGAGCACTAGCAGATGGACAAAAATGCTGTTTTAAAGGCCAACTACAACATACCATTTTATGGTCAAAATCTACTGCTTTTGAAAATTAAAAGATTTTACATTTTTTGAAATGGTATTTTTATGAATTTTATCTACAAATTACAAAAGCCCATTAGAACCAGTTACTGAAAGCAAAACTATTCAACCAATACAATCATTGGCCCTATGATGTGTGGCACTGTGTAATACAATTAAGAAGTATCACACAATGGCTATCATGTGTACACAACAATTAAGCTGTACATTGATTACTTTATTGTTGCTGATTTGGAGACTTTAACACCAAGGGTGTGATATTACAGGTCTTTTAAGTAGTAATAAAGCCACCATATATACCCACTTATAAGACAAACTACAAACAGCAATGTTCCCGATCCTCTGTAACATAATGTGCCTGCAGATTAGGATCTATGTTGTGTTTTCTACTGATTTCTCCTAACCAAATGCACAGACCCAAATCTGCTGGTAGATATGGGTCTGTGCAGTTTGTAGTTGGACTCATCTTATAAGCGAGTATATATGGTAGTCTGTTATGGCTGTGAATTTCTGATAAAAACTGGCTGACCTTAGCCAGATAAAATAAAGAGACCAACCCAAAAATTATTTCAGCAGAATATGTAAGTATTTTGATTATTTGCTTTGTTTCATTTTTACGTGTTTTTCAAGATGTTTTAAGAGAAATATTTACAGGCAGCTCTTATCTTTCTTTGGTCAATTGATGTCGTCGTTGTTGTTGTTGTTATAGGGTTTAATTGATTTCAAAATGTTGAATTGTACACTCTTCCTATGCTAAAAACCACAGGCTATGAAATGTTACAAGTTCAAAAATGCTTGGAAATCAGAGTTCAGGTGGGTGCAGGTGAGTAGCAAAGGTCCAGAGTTTACATTCACATTGTGTTTCATGAAAAGACGATTTTATGATAGTATATATGGGAAGAAATTATATTGTCAGGCATATGCAGACACCATCACATAGAAATAATGATTCTTGTGTAAAAAACACACCCAATTTGAAGGCCTTGTTTGAGACTGGATCAAAAGTGGATCAAATGTTTTGTGGTAGTGCAAAATTTACCATTCCTCATCATTGATCATTTTACCACACTGGTTGAAGTTATGTTTCCAGACTCTGAGATTGCACAGAAATGTTCAGGCCTTGTTACAAATACAATACATATTGTCACTCAGGTTCCAGCATCCCACTTCAACACAGTCTTGAATTTATTACTGTGGTGGCATTTGATATCAGAACCTGAGCCATGTTCCAAACTTGCTATTTTATCACATTATGAAGAGAATACTGTAAATAAAATGGCAAAATATCCACTTGTTTTCTTTTCAATGCCCTGATTTTAAAAACGTGTAAAATTTATGACCACAGAAAAATCTTACTGATCAAGAAGACAAACTACTGACCAAAATTCTGAAATCAACAGATCTGATGCCTTGGTTTTGTTACATGTATGCCCTTAATGGCTACTAATGTTAGAAAACGTCTAAAATTTTATATCAAACTGTGCATACAGACAATGGAAAATTTTATAAATCTGCCTGGATTTTATTTTGTCAGAGTTGCTTTTTGTATTTTATTTGCTTTCTGAGGGGGACACAGGTGTCCGAGTGGTCTATTCTGAGGGGGACACAGGTATCCGAGTGGTCTAAGGCATTAGCCTTTACAGATCACTCACACATTTCCAACTGAGAATTCGACCAACATGCACACGAGAAAATTTGCCAGTAGCTTTCCTTGGGTCAGTGGTACTAGGTGTTTCCAGATTCTTCCTCCACCAAATATACTGGCGTTAAAACCTATAAAACAAAAACAAATATTTGCCTTCTGTCAATCTTCAGTTACTAGATCTAACTGCAATTTTTAAAATGAATATGAATAAAGCACTTTGTTTAATATAAAAGACTGTTCCTTGGTAGCTGACAACAGTTAACTCTACACTGAAAAATTGTTAAAGCTACATTAAAAATCCAAATCACACACACACAAATATACAAATAATGTACAAGTACACAGTTAGCCCCATTAGTCCTCACCAAACTGTTTGTCTAAGACCTAGGAAGAATGATTGACCTGCAGTAAGGTTGTATGTATGGTAGTATAACAGATTCATTTTCCTTTGCAGCGGTAAGTAAACAAGAAGGGAACAAGATAAAAATGTTTCCAAGAAAAATCACTCTTGAGACCTCTGCTACACTTCATTCACTCTTACCACCGAGTTGTGTGTGCATGATTTGGATTTTTAATGTAGCTTTAACAATTTTGCAGTCATATTGCTACGATGTCTGCAGTGTGGCAGTTTATAGTGTTGTCTAGCACTGGGGCAACGTGCTGCAGACAGGTAGCATCATGTCCCACCCAGTCACATTATCCTGACACTAGGCCAACCAGTCCTAACACTAACCTCTTAATGCTGAGCACCAAGTGAGGCAGCTGCAAGTACCATTGTTATAAGTCGTTGGTATGACTCAGCTGGGGTTCAAATCCATGACCTCTCCCATCTGAGGTGGATGCTCTAACCCCTAGGCCATCAGAGAGGTCACCACTGAGCTAACCATAGCACAAAATATTTGGTGTACATAGTATATGCCCATACAAGCATTCAATTTCAGATTCTCATGAAATTTTTGGTGAAAAAGGAGCCTTTTATATACAGCACAGTTAACAGCATCCTTGTTTATCATTTAAAATTGAATAATTTTGTTACGAGATACTTTGCACAAACCAATCTGCATAGGTACTCCATTTCACTCTAAGGTAAATAATGTTTTAAAGTCTGAAAAACATACTACTAAAGCTTAACAGAACAAAGCCAGATGAAGATATTATATCCTGGCTTGAACTTAAAGCTTGCATACTTGCAAAATGTTAGTCAACTGCTGAAGAGGCAAGCTTAGATTTCAAGCATTTGCATCTTTTGACAGTACTAAATTATTCCAGCAAATCATTAGTAAAACACAAGATTCAGCAAAATACAGATGGACAATATCAAAACATAAAACAATGCTTATATCGGCATGAATTCCTTTGCTGTGACCAAAAATGTACCTGCTGATAATAAACAGTGGATAGGGCCACAACCATTACATCTTCCCATTATATCTTCAAGGGAAAGCAGGATATATCTCAGGGGTCAGCAACCTATGGCACACATGCCACAAGGTGGCACGTCAAGAGCTTTTGTGTGGCATGCGAAGGGCATCCAAAAATCATGATTTTAACAGTGTTACTCTCTTACTGGTGGCATGCACTTGTTCATTTTGTAATTAATCCAGAAAAAAGTGGCACGTTATGTAGAATAGGTTGCCAACCCCTGATATATCTGTTGTGCCACCAATTTCACTGTCATTGTTGTTGTAGGGTTTAACGCCATTTTTCAGCTCGAGATAGGCTATACATGGCGGCCAGCATAACAGGCCAAATTTAAAATTTCATCTCAGGTTATAAATATGGTATTTTTGAGAAGGTCAGAGCACCAGAAATAACAAATTAGCAATAAAATATAATCCTTTTCATGGTTTTTGCTTATAGCAAGTGCAAACAACATATTACCTGCCAAAAAAAAATCTTTCTCCAAAAATATTGAATAAAAATCCAGTAATGGAATGCCTTTTGGGATTAATTAATGAAATAGTCACTAGAGAATATAACCAGACGGTTCTTGAAGTATAATTTACAAATGTACGTGGAAATGTGCCTTGGCTAATACAGAATTTGCAGCTTTAATTACTCAGAATTTACAATGATGAGTTTATGTTCAATCTAAAAGCCAAATTATGTGAAAAGCTTGTCTTTATTCGTGTTTTATTCAAGTGAAAGTGAAAAACAAAAGGGATTGGAAACATCCACCTCCTTACTTTAAAAAAAAAATCTATAATGACAATGTAACAAGACAATCCAGGTATTTATTCCTTATAAATGCCTACCTGTATGAGAATTTTTTAGACCAATTCATCTAAAAATATTGTTTTTATGAATGCAGGTTTACATCAAAAATTTTTTTCTCTAATATTTCCTATGAAAAGTTAAATACAGTACTGTATATACTTTTTATTTTTATTTTTTTTAATTTATTTTGTTGTTGCTATATTGCACCGTTGGATTGTGCATTTTTTTTTTGTCATAACAATATGAACTTATTACTTAAACAGTATAAAATAATGATAAAATCACAGACAAATGAAGATGTTTACGCAGGGGGTATGGATGCTAAAACAACCCGAGCTGTGAGTAGCCTTAAAAACTTTAAAAGTTATTTTTTTTAATTACGGGGAAGGGGTCTTATTCTTCTAACAGAAAACAATCACATCTCATCTGTGAAGACACATGCACAAATTGATATTACTCTTTACTACTACATTGACTTCATATCCAAAGGTATCAAGCAGGTTTGTGTGTGTGTGTGTGTGTGTGTGTGTGTGTGTGTGTGTGTGTGTGTGTGTGTGTGTGTGTGTGTGTGTGTGTGTGTGTGTGTGTGTGTGTGCGCGCGCGCGCGTGCGTGCGTGCGTGTGTGTGTGTGACTTAGATTTGTAACGTAGTTTTAACAATTTTTCACTCA
>JAECUM010093434.1:0-24826 GCA_016617855.1 Megalonaias nervosa | reverse complement strand
TGTTGAGTCACCAAGAATATAATTTCGGCTTTAGAATTCCGAATAATTTTCAGTAAATGTCTTTGTCCAAGAATTTCGGTGAACACACGTAAAGTCGCCAGGGAAAATACATTATTTCAAATAAAAATAAACTCAATTCAAATGGCAACAACTGGAATACCTTGAGCACCAGGGTATGATTTACAACTGACAAAAAACACTGGGATATGAGCATTAAACCCAACTAAAAACGCAATTTCAGACCCGCGTGATGGGTCACGTGATCACTCTTTCGAGAAACGTAGAAACATCGTATGTCAGTTAACACGTCCGCATGGACAAATTCGATTCTGTTTACGTAGAACTGACACGTAAGGCAAGTATGACCTTGATTACGACCAATGATTTTTACTCTGGAAAAGAAATAAAAAAAAGTTGTTTACTAGTTCTGAACCAAGGTCAGGAACTAGGTCAGCTAAAAATACAATGTAGCAACGAACTGCGTGTTAACCAAGCTAAAAAGAACTGAACTGAATTTACTGGAAAAAATGTCAAATCCAGTGGAAAACAAATTATCATTACGATAACATGTAATGAAACAAAAATAAAAGAAAAACAAATTCAAAACCAACACACAAATAATTAAATTACATATACGTAACAACTGATTTGATTGCAGTTCCAGGCCACCAGCCTTGTCATACCTAAACATGGCCTTGAAAACCCACTTATGATCTTCCTGTGGTAATGTGAGTTTCCATCCTTCTGGAAGTGGATATTATTCGAAAATCACCACATACTATTAGTCGAAATATTTTCCATGCCTTTTCATCGCAAATATTATTAATTTACAGTATAAGGAAAAGTGCGTATGACAAAGAATATAAGGAAGCTAAGAAAAAATGAATTATGTTCCCCTGTTATGCCTAGGTTGTATTGGATGAATAATGAATTTTAGCAACGTAGAAGAGATAAAACAATATTAATAAGAATATATTTTAAGTATATTTATATATTTATATAAATGACAATAAATAAGCACAAGGACACGCTACTTAAGTACTACTATATGAAGAAGAAGAAGAAAAAGAAATAAGCAGTCTTGAATAAAATCAAAGGTTAGAAATACTGCACGGACTGATATCCTTTGAAAATAAGCCAAAATTAAACTTAACACGCAGCAATTGGGGTTATTAGCAGAAACTGAAGAGATGTAAGCCACCACCATGAAGTTAAATCAATTAAGAAACCAGACCAAAGTGCAACTATTTATCATCACATAGATGCACATGACTCTTGCCAAGAATTGGCTATCCAGGAACGTCTGTGTATAAAGAAAAAAAAATAAAAATAAACAATGTATTAACTGTACACATGGTGAAAATATATGGTTAAAATATGCATACAAATGACTATAGAAGTAATACTGAAAAATAATCTTTTATATGTATTGGCATGATAACAGAATTGGTTTGGTTTGAAAAATGTTTAGTTTTCTATTTTATTATTAATAACTTGTTGCTAGTTCTTTTAAAAGTTTCCTAGTCTGATTTTCTGTTTGCCTTGCTGGGATAGGAGTACAGTCAAACCATGCTGAGCACGAAGTTTTGACAAGGTGGGGACAGTAGAAGCAGTGCTCAAAGCCTTTCCCTCGAAGGGATTCTTTGTATAGCTATGAAAGCTGAAGCCGACGTACCGTCAATAAGGTCGCACACAAAAGATCGCGGTTGGAAAGGTCGCGCACAAAATGTCGCTGAACACAAGACCGACATGCTAATAAGATCGCCGCATATATGATCGCCCAACACACTTTAATAATTATATGAATACTGATAATATCAATATATATCGAATTCTTATATATTATATCAAATAATTAAAAAAATATTAATGTAATTATAAAGAGATTGTTTTAATTAATCTTGGTAATGTCAGAAGAGAAATAGAACACTAGCTAATTTGTAGACATAATAGACACAATTATTACAATAATAGTAAATATTATGCCAAAGTTTACGCTAAAAATTCGAAACTAAAATGTTTAGTTAATTTTGCAAACTCAAGTTGTAAGCAATACCACGAAGATAATCGGTAATAGTCAGCTACAATAGTTTTGATCCTATCGGCGGCGTCTTTGTATACCCGTTTTGCTGGTGGAGGTTGCTGTCGGGCAACATATTGTTCCAGCTTCATTTCGTTCAGGCTCTGTTCTTTCTTGAGAGCATTAATAAATTTCCATATGGTAGGATGGTGAGCACCTAGAAGTTGGCTGAATCCTCGATGCCAACCATCTACTGCGTTGTTTGTTTTTGGAAGATCATCCAGGGAAGCATCGTAGCAATTCCATAGAGAGTGTGGAAATATTGGTGCGCTACGTCCTCTTCCCCGCCGACCTGGTTGGCCGATCCACTTGTCATCAAAATAATTCACCAAATCACGTAGAACATCGTTGTTTGTCTGATAGAAAGTCAAATCCATGAGATGGTCGAAGGCAGCTGTGACGTAAGCAGAAGGAACGAAAGGCAGTGCCGCTAACTGACGTATTGCTAATGCAAACTCGGCGTCAGTTGTGTAGCGCTGTTGTAGGTCTGGAATCGCTTGCAAATGACGCCATATACATTGACTGAGATGGAACAAGCATCCACGTTGAGTTGAAGTCGTAAAGACTTTTCTCCATGCAAGGATTGCCGCCTGTTTAAAATCGGTCATGACGGTAGTTGGATTGAGAGCAGGCTGAAGTCGTTTAAGCTCAGTTAAAACGTGAACATAACTATTGGTATTTCTGTCACACATCAAGATGAAAACTGTTGGTACTACGTTGCTGTATTCCACTGCATGGATGGTGTAGATCTGCTTAAAGAGGGGCGGAGACGAATGTCCCATCGGCATACCAATGTGGGCATCGCACCATCCGATCCAGGTTATGTTGTGTAGAGTAAATCATATTTCGATTTTGAACAGGACCACTATCATATAACAGAAAGTTTTCTCCGGCACTAGTGGTCTTATATACGTCGGGTATGATGAGATCCTGAAGATTGCCTAGATTTGGAAGAGGTATTTGTTGTTCCCGACGAGCTCGACGGATCGTTTGCTTGATTCCACGGACTGACGGAAGTTGACCAGCTACAGCTGCCGTCACTTCCGCTGATGTAGTTGCCACGATCTGATGAGTGGATTCCTGAGCCGTTGCAGCTCGTAGTTTTATGTCTGTCATGACTTTGTGTGCTTCAATTTTTGCTGCGTCAGAAAATGATTATGTACTGCAGTTTTCCTCACTACAGCACCGTCACAAGTATGACAAAGTGCTATATACTTCGAATCCTTGTATTCTGAACACTTGACGCCAATCTTCTCTTGTAGAAAACAATACCCATCTAACACAAGCATAGTCAGTCTTTTCTGCGTTTTAATTAGTTCCATGTCTAGTTTAATTTTTCAACTTTTTAAATTGTTCGACTTATATAGGGGTATCGTCACACCTCCAGTCAATAGTCGGCCGAGAATGATTACCTCCCACTAGAGCGCTGCGAAGAATGACTCTAGGCATATAAATTAATGTTTGCTTTCTATCTTTAATCATTACTCAAACGAGACGTGAAGCCAATTACTATACACAGAAAAGTTTATTTTATTTCTTTCATCTGTACTCACTGTTCACTAAATTTCACATATAAATTAATGTTTGCTTTGTAAAAGTGAAGTGCTTCACTTATTTGTTTAATCTTTACTCAAACCAGTAAATGCCTGTTATTACGATCTTATATGCGGCGGTCTTATTAGCCCGTCGATCTTTGTTCGGCGACCTTTTGAAGCGCGATCTTTTGTGCGCGACCTTATTGATGGATACCCCCCTGTAAACTTCTCTCCATGGTCTTGAGTTCATCATCTCCAATTTTTATGTATTTGCTAGGCTGTGGTATCATATCCACTAAATTAAGTAGAAATACATGTCAGTACTATTGCAATCCACTTAAAAAAACAAATAATGATGCTAATTATTTCAACATTTTGGTAGTAGACGACAAAATTATTGTACTTGTCAGGATGATTACCTGATGATGATGGAGTATTTGACTCAGTCTTCGCCATTGTAGATGGTCCTGCCACCCGTTTTGCTACAACCTGGGCCGACAGACCTGTGCTCAGTACTGCAATGACAGATGGAGTGGCCCGACATTTGCTCTCCGTCTCTTTCTTTATTTGGATAATGGCCCGTCGTCCTGCAGGAAAGTCATCCATGTACAACTGTTATTTGCAAGATTGTATTGATGAAACTGGAAAAAAGGAAAATAAGTACTTGGATAGGAATAAGTTTCTGTCAATATTCAGTCTATTAAATGTAGGCACAATTAGTCTATTTTATTTGTATCCAGACAAATTGCTGTGAAAATCGTGTCCTCTTTTCTCTGTTGAGTGTCACAATAAAGGTCTTACTTTATAGTTTTATATTCCACTTGATGCCCAATATCTTGCTGTTATTTACAAATTTACTTGACACGAATGAATCAGCTCGATTACATTCAACTGCCGCCTGTTATCCCCAAGAGGTGTGTAGGGTGTACTACCCACTTCCTTCTATTTATGACACACCATATAGCTGTCATAGCCGATGACATTCTCCATCAGCCAGTGGACTGTCTGTCCCCTGTACTTTCCAAGCTGAATCTAAAAAATTCCACGCAAGGTAAACAGATCAGGTTGGTGTATGCCATTCTGCTCTTCTAACTTTAATACCCACTGTTGTACTTTCTACTGTGTTAGAGCCTGTGGCCGGTCCTTTATGACGTTCTTTTGGGCAACTCTCGCAGCCCCCTGACTTTCTCTAAACAAGATATATCCAGATGAGGTAGTGTTAATTGTTGGGATTTTATTCATTTTCCTGCATATATATTTATAAAAGAAAGACAATAGAATAGGGAAATGTTTCAAAGGAATACATGTAAAAAAAAAAAAAGGAATTCAGAACACAGCGTGATATCCTTCATACAATTCAAGGCTATATTTTATTCTCGAAAATTTTATACGAAGCATGTTTATATAGTTAAAACTTGTCTTGTTAATGTTCGAGTCTTTTCATAAGAAATCAATGATGAAAACATGCAAAGCTACATAGATATCTAAGAATTGAAAAAAAAATGGAACAAAGATTTGATCTAGTATGTTGATATACTTGGTCGACGTTCTTTTCCTTGATGACAACTATACCTTAGCTGCATTCGTAACAACACATTTGTTTCTTATAAGTTACTGTCCATTCCTGACAATGCAATAACACAAGGCTTAAGATCATGTTTGGGTGGAATCTAATCAATGATTTATTTTTTTTTGGGGGGGGGGATAACAATGTCAAATAGTGCAAATATCAAAAATCTCAGTAAATCAACCTACACATTGAGTATTTCCTACATAAATTTCGCATATTATGGTCGTCGTTCGATTCACTTTACTAAAAACCGTCGTGCAATGGAACAAGACTAGATCTGTTCCCAATCTGGTCAATATTTTATTCTTTTCATTAGATGACGAGGTTATAAAGTGCAACTATTAGAAAAACTATCATGACTATGAACATTTAGTGAAAAGTATGTAAAACGAATCGATGAAATGCTTAAGATTCAAAACAAGGTATAAGCCGTAAAAGAGCAATATAAAACAATGTGGCGAAAGGGCACGTGAGCTGTGAGCGAGGTTTGTTGTTTTAATTCATTTCTGACTTATGTGAATAAGAATGTGAGGAAATATAAGAATCCAAACGTGAAGAAATTTGTTGATTGATTTTCCAATATGGCGCGTATAGTAGATTTGTAGAGATTTGAGATGATGACCTAAGTCGCAGTTGCAGGTTAAGTTTGATTGGTGAAAGCTTGGAACAAAGTAATCAATGACATTGCGGATTTTGTTCCCAGTTTGATTCAAAGATTAGGCTGTGTTGAACGCAGTATGACGAGCAAATTCGTGAACCGTTCTATAATTTTGAATTTGGAAACCCATTATTGACAAATAATCTTATCAAACATATAGAGCCGTGTATCTCTCACAATATAGTATAATGTATGTTACCCATCCATGTTAGTATAAAAGATAATGAAAAATAGACCGCGTTGGTACATCAGCTGTCTGTCTTTCCCTGTCTCTCTCTCTCTCTCTCTCTCTCTGCCCCCTGCGGGTCCGGGGTTGTAGAATTGGCCCGCCGTGCCTCGCTACGTGTCGTAAGAGGCGACTAAGTAGAGGCAACCTGTTTGCCGTGGGTTGCCACCCGTGTCGGAGGAGGAAAGGATCCTGGTAGTTGAGCAGAGGCTTTCCGATGCAATACACTACTTTGGCCCCTACTTCTTCTAGACGGGTGGTCGGGATGGGCCCGGTCTCGACAAATCGGCTGGTCACGCCGAGCCCTAGGAGGGTTTTATTTACTCGCTCACTTTCTTTATCCTTCTCGTTGTATCTCTCTTGATACCACCGTTGCCCCTACATTCTATCCCTTTAACTTTCCCTTTTCCATGACTTAGAAGACTTCCTAGAAGGCGGTGGCTCAATGGGTCAATTGGGAGGTAATTTTACCGACTGAGTATGTCTTATGGGATGAATCAGGAGGTGAATTTACCTACTGAGTATAACATCTGTGTATCCCTGGCACTTGAAAAGTGTCCCCTTGTTGGGCTCCTTGGTGGGCGGGGAGCACGGGTGCTGAATTTTAAATCCACCAACATGGATATTTCCAAAAAAATCAACTCAAGCGTACCAAAACTGGATCTGACTCAGATGACGAACCATGTGGTGTGGATTCATTTCCACGCTTCATGGTTATACAGTCTAAAGATGCCACAAAACCGCTTAATGTACTCTCCCCGTTTGTGATCGAGAAAACAATTATGGGGCTGATTGGAACACCAAAAGGTGTTAAAAAGTTAAAATCGGGCTGCCTACTTGTCGAGTGTGAGCGACGAGGTCAAACAGAAAACCTCAAGAAAATGAGAACCTTTTTCGATATTCCAGTGACCTCGTTCGCCCACACAACACTCAATTCGTCCAAAGGCGTGATTCGCTGTCGTGACTTGGCTGGAGTCGGCGACACGGATATCATTGAAGGGATGAAAACCGAAGGTGTCACTGCAGTCCGTAGAATACGTATTAAACGTAACAACAACCTGCAGGACACCAACACCATTATACTCACCTTCAACAAGCCAACAGTACCCAGAGTGGTCAAAGTTGGCTTTCTGCAAGTGAAGGTTGATGTATGTATTCCAAATCCACTTCGATGTTATAAGTGTCAGAAATATGGTCATCATGAAGACCGCTGCTCAAGAAGCCAAATATGTGGCCGATGCGGAGATCATTCTCACCAGGAATCTGAGTGTAGAGCTACTCCGCATTGTGTCAACTGTGGAAAGGAGCACCACGCCAATTCCAAGGATTGTGATACCTGGAAACAGGAGAAGGAAATACAGAGGGTAAAATACACATCCAACATTCCCTATCCAGAGGCCAGAAAGCTTGTACAGGCAAAACATCTCTTCCTGGCCCATCCTTCTCCACTGTAGTGAAGAACAATCCCAAGGCAACGAAGGACGCTCAAACGCAGACAGATGCACCCGAGTCAACATCAAGCACTAACACCCCCCATACCCAAGCACAAAAAACCACGGCATCTACCCAAACAACATTCAATAATGCTCAACAACCGAAATCACCAAAGAACAAAAACAGATCACAAGGAAATAGGCAGCAAAAGGGGTCAGAAGACCCCATCAAACTCTATAAAAGGTTTGGGGACATTGAGAGCATGGATGCAGAAGATACTGCTCCATGTTCTCAAAGTAGCTCCAGACCTAACAAAAATCATCCCCGTACTTCCTCCGTAGAAATAACCATATAGATTCTCTCCGCGATAAGTCTAACCTAGCTCCAAAATCTCCAATCTAAACTTATAATGAAGAACACGATCATACAATGGAATTGTCGAGGACTTAAAGCCAATTACAATGATATTCTCCTGCTTTTAAACGAATATGATCCTGCAATATTATGCCTTCAGGAAACCTTTATAAAAGATACGGACAACATCACACTTAAAAACTACTCCCTGTTTAACACCTACTTAGAGAACGTTGACAGGGCCTCGGGAGGGGTTTCTATTGCTGTGAACAGTAGAGCCCCACATAGCGTCATCCCTTTAAACACAAATTTGCAAGCCATTGCTGTGAGTGTCACTCTACATCGAGTGATTACATTTTGTTCTATTTACATACCACCAAAAACCAACTTATTACCAAACGAATTAGATATGCTTGTTCAACAACTTCCTGCATCATTTGTTTTACTCGGTGATTTTAATGCCCATAATATTTTATGGGGATGAAATTACATAAGCGACAGGGGCAAAAAGGTCGAAGATTTTATTACTAGACACGACTTGTGTCTATTTAATACCAAATCTGCGACGTACTTGCACCCAGGAACTGGTACATACACATGTATCGACTTGACAATTTGTTCTCCTTCACTACTTTTGGATTATATTTGGAAGGTCGCTGATGACCTTCATAGCAGTGATCACTTTCCAATCTCTCTTAAGAACACCAACGTTACAATTGATGACACGATTCCACAGTGGAATCTAAAGAAAGCTGACTGGGCCAAGTTTGAAACACTTTGTACAGCTAGAATTAACAGGAATACCGTCTTAAACGATATTGATCCTATTCGACAATTTACATCCGTCTTAATTGAGATTGCAGAAGAATCTATTCCTAAGTCCTCGCCGAATTGTAAAAGAACCCCAAAACAGTGGTTCACTAAAGAATGTAAAGAAGTCATTATACAACGCCGAGAAGCACTGAAAAAATTTAATAATCGTCCAACGCCCGAAAACTTAACTCAGTACCGTATTGTTCGGGCCAAAGCTCGCCGCATAATTAAAGAAAGTAAACGAGCATCATGGGAAAAATATGTTTCAACTTTAAACTCTCGTTCCTCAATAAAGAAAGTTTGGGACACGATCCGCAAAATAAATGGAAAGGGAAAATACAATTCATTCCGACATGTAAAGATAAATAATAACAATTTCAATACCAAACATGAAATAGCTAATGTACTTGCTGATTGTTTCTCCAAAAATTCCTCATCGTTTAATTATTCAGAAGCTTTCCGAAGATTAAAAGCTCAAAAAGAAAAACCACTGTTGAAATTCACATCGAATAACTCAGAGAGTTATAACCAACCGTTTTCATTGTCGGAGCTTATGGAATCTTTGAATAAGGCCCATGATACATCCGCTGGGCCTGACGATATACATTACCAGTTTTTGAAACACCTTCCAGAACCATCCTTAACAGTTCTTCTGGAAATCTTCAATGATTTATGGATTACTGGTAATGTACCAAAAATTTGGAAAGAAGCAATAGTAATACCAATTCCCAAACCAGGCAAAGATAGCGCAGATCCTACCAACTATAGACCTATATCATTAACTAGCTGCGTATGCAAAACAATGGAGCGAATGATCAATTCTCGGCTTGTATGGTATTTGGAAACCAACAATTTAATATCTCCTTTCCAAAGTGGCTTTCGTTATGGTCGTAGTACCAATGATCATCTGGTTCGACTGGAAACATTTATTCGCGACGCTTTCATCAAGAAAGAACACTTAGTATCGGTTTTCTTTGATTTGGAAAAGGCCTATGACACAACGTGGAAGTACGGAATACTAAATGACCTGCACGATCTGGGTCTAAAAGGCCGACTGCCCTCTTTCATATCAAACTTTCTCTCAGACAGGGAATTCAAGGTACGAGTGGGCTCCACCCTCTCTGATATGCACGATCAAGAGATGGGTGTGCCCCAGGGCAGTATTTTATCGGTGACGCTTTTCAACATAAAAATTAATAGCATCACCAAGTGTCTTACTCCCGGTGTGGATTGCTCCCTATATGTTGATGATTTTTTAATATGTTACCGATCCAAGCACATGCATACAATTGAAAGACAATTACAGCAAAATATCAACAAGATTCAAAATTGGGCCAATACTAACGGTTTAAAATTCTCGAAATTAAAAACTGTATGTATGCATTTCTGTCAGTTACGAAAACATCACGATGGACCTAAACTCACGCTGGACGGAACACCTATTCCAGTTGTTGAGGAAGCAAAATTTTTAGGTATTATCTTCGACAGAAAACTGACTTTTATTCCACACCTGAAGAATTTGAAAGCTAAATGCTTGAAATCTCCAGATTTACTTAAAGTAATAGCGCACACTGACTGGGGTGCTGATAGGAAAGTCATACTCAGTTTATACAGAACATTTATTCGCTCGAAACTAGACTATGGTTGCGTTGTCTATGGTTCAGTTAGGAAGTCCTATTTAAAGATTCTTGACCCAATTCATCATCAGGGAATAAGACTTGCTCTGGGAGCATTTAAGACATCCCCGTGTGAAAGCCTACTCGTTGAAGCGAACGAACCCCCTTTATCACAACGTAGAGAAATGCTTTCCGCACAGTATGCTGTCAAATTAAGATCAAACCCTCTGAACCCTGCTTTTTTGGCTGTTTTTGAACCCAAATATAAAACCTTATATGACAATAAACCAAACGTCATACCTACCTTTGGCATTAGAATATTACCATGCCTTGACAGTACCAAAATTGAACTTTCAAAAATTCAGAAAACGTCCGTCTCCGAAACACCTCCCTGACTACTTCAACAACCAAAAGTACTTTTCACGTTACATGATGGAAAAAAAATCGGAGACAAACCCTTCCATCTTCCACAACTGTTACCATGAACTCCTCACCTAATTTGAAAATTATACAAGAATATATACTGACGGATCAAAAGATGAGGAAAAGGCTGCTGCAGCCTTCGTTAGTGGAAAAAACACAACAAAAGTTCGCTTGCCAAATGGTACGTCAATTTTCTCAGCCGAAATCAGAGCAATAGACCTTGCATTGCAATATATTGAAAGCAAGCGTATTTTAAACAGCTTCATTTTCTCCGATTCACTATCAGTACTTCAGTCACTACATAATAGAAAACTGGAGAATCCATTATTAGCCAATATTCTCCTCAAACATACTGAGCTGAGTACTTCCCACAATATAGTATACTGTTGGTTACCCAGTCATATTGGAATTAAAGGTAATGACAAAGCAGACCACGCTGCTAAAATGGCCCTATCACTGGAACCATCTGATTTTAAAACACCGTATATTGATTTTGAAGGTAGTATCAAAGAATGTTTACGTCAGAAATGGCAGGCATCATGGAATGATGCCGTGAATAACAAACTTCATGCCATCAAGCCAACCCTAGGAGAATGGACTCCTTCCTACAGAGCCGTCCGTAGGGAGGAGGTAGTCATTGCAAGAATTCGAATTGGTCATACTTATTTAACCCACTCCTACATACTAAAAGGAGAAGACCCACCAGAGTGCGTAGCTTGCAATGAACCATTCACCGTTAAGCACTTTATGTTGGAGTGTTTCGACCTCCAACCTACGCGTAATCATTATTACAATGTGCATGACATTAGGGAGCTCTTTGATACAGTTAGCGTTTCTGATATTATAGACTTCCTGAAGGAAGTAAATATTTATCATAAGCTATAGCTTGTATGCTATCACCTTGAACAGTTTTATGTGCTATATATACCGTCATTAGATATTAATTACCTTTCATCTGTTTTCGTTGTCATACATCATTTGCTCTCCCCGTTGATCGGGAAACTTTATTTATTTATCACCGTTACCATTTTATCGTTTTACCTTCAACTGTTTGGTTTCGTATCGCTGGTCGATACGAAACCTTTTACCACTTTTACATGATGAAAGATGTAACCTTTTGTATGGCGCTAAATAGCCTCATAGTGCTGGTGCGCCGTAAAAATTCAACTAACCAACCAACCTCTCTCTCTCTCTCTCTCTCTCTCTCTCTCTCTTAGTATAGTCATTAGATTTTTAAATACAGTACACTGATTTTTTAAGCCAAGAACAAAAAATCGTTAGTAAGTGGCAGGCATCGTTGAATCATGCTGTGAATAACAAACGTAAGGTTATCAAACTAAGCTTAGGCAAATGGCATCTTCCTACAGAATCATCAGTAGGGACGAGGTAGTCATTGCAAGAATTAAAAATTGGTCATGCCGATTTAACCCACTCCTACTAAAGGGCGAAAACCGACCTGAGTGCGTTTCTTGCGATAAACCTTTCACTGTGAAGCACTTCGTGATTGATGGTTTCGATCTCGAACCTACACACAAATGTTGCTACAATATTCAGCACAAGAAGGAGCTTTTTGATACGGTATATGAGTCTTGTATTTTAAATTTCTTGTTGGAAGTTAACATTTGTTAAAAAGATTGGTTTGTATTCAATCCTTTTTCTTTTGAGTATTTTTAACTAACATTCGTATTGTTAATCACCCTAATTTATATTTAGTTATCTTAATATTCCATTGCAAAGAACATTTACATCACCTTTTGATCGGGAACCTTCATCTCTTTTCATCATCGTTTTTATACTGCTATCACTCTTTGATAATAAACCTTTTTGATTTTTTGATTATGTTTTTTTTATGGCTCTGTATAAGCCTTTTCAAAAAGTGTCGTTGTCTTCCCCTGGTATGAACTCATAAGAGCATCTTCTGCGCATGCATTAACTTCCACTACTACTTTCGCAGGCTACCCATTCATCAGCTGTTAAAGAATGCCTGTTGCAAATACCCGCAAGTATTGTTGCGGAAATCTGAGTGCAGATCCACTCCGCATTGCGTCAACTGTGGAATGGACGATCCCGCCAATTCAAAGGATTGTGACGTCTGGAAACAGGTGAAGGAAATACAGAGAGTTAAGTAACATCCTCCAACATCTATCCAGAGGCCAGAAAGCTTGCACAAGCTAGAACTTCCCTCCCCGGCCAGGCCTTCTCAACTGTAGTGAAAAGCAATCCAGAAATAAGGAAAGACGCCCAAACCCGGAAGAACCCACCTGAATCACCATCCATCTGAAACATCCCACATTATAAACCTCCGAAAAACTCAATATCGACTCAAACAACCTTCAACAACACTCCTCCCCCTGCGGGTCCGGGGTTGTAGAATTGGCCCGCCGTGCCTCGCTACGTGTCGTAAGAGGCGACTAAGTAGAGGCAACCTGTTTTCCGTGGGTTGCGACCCGTGTCGGAGGAGGAAAGGATCCTGGTAGTTGAGCAGAGGCTTTCCGATGCAATACACTACTTTGGCCTCTACTTCTTCTAGACGGGTGGTCGGGATGGGCCCGGTCTCGACAAGTCGGCTGGCCACGCCGAGCCCTAGGAGGTCTTTATTTCTCGCTCACTTTCTTTATCTTTCTCGTTGTATCTCTCTTGATACTACCGTTGCCCCTACATTCTATCCCTTTAACTTTCCCTTTTCTAAGTCTCAGAAGACCTCCTAGAAGGCGGTGGCTCAACGGGTCAATTGGGAGGTAATTTTACCGACTGAGTATGTCTTATGGGATGAATCAGGAGGTGAATTTACCTACTGAGTATAACATCTGTGTATCCCTGACACTTGAAAAGTGTCCCCTTGTTGGGCTCCTTGGTGGTCGGGGAGCACGGGTGCTGAATTTTAAATCCACCAACATGGATATTTCCAAAAAAAATCAACTCAAGCGTACCAAAACTGGATCTGACTCAGATGACGAACCATGTGGTGTGGATTCATTTCCACGCTTCATGGTTATACAGTCTAAAGATGCCACAAAACCGCTTAATGTACTCTCTCCATTTGTGATCGAGAAAACAATTATGGGACTGATAGGAACACCAAAAGGTGTTAAAAAGTTAAAATCGGGCTGCCTACTTGTCGAGTGTGAGCGACGAGGTCAAACAGAAAACCTAAAGAAAATGACAACATTTTTCGATATTCCAGTGACCTCGTTCGCCCACACAACACTCAATTCGTCCAAAGGCGTGATTCGCTGTCGTGACTTGGCTGGAGTCAGCGACACGGATATGATTGAAGGGATGAAAAACGAAGGTGTCACTGCAGTCCGTAGAATACGTATTAAACGTAATAACAACCTGCAGGACACCAACACCATTATACTCACCTTCAACAGGCCAACAGTACCCAGAGTGGTAAAAGTTGGCTTTCTGCAAGTGAAGGTTGATGTGTACATACCAAATCCACTTCGATGTTATAAGTGCCAGAGATATGGGCATCATGAAGACCGCTGCTCAAGAAGCCAAATATGTGGCCGATGCGGAGATCACTCTCACCAGGAATCTGAGTGTAGAGCCACTCCGCATTGTGTCAACTGTGGAAATGAGCACCACGCCAATTCCAAGGATTGTGATACCTGGAAACAGGAGAAGGAAATACAGAGGGTTAAATACACATCCAACATTCCCTATCCAGAGGCCAGAAAGCTTGTACAGGCAAAAACATCTCTTCCTGGCCCATCCTTCTCCACTGTAGTGAAGAACAATCCCAAGGCAACGAAGGACGCTCAAACGCAGACAGATGCACCCGAGTCAACATCAAGCACTAACACCCCCCATTACCAAGCACAAAGAACCACGGCATCTACCCAAACAACATTCAATAATACTCAACAACAGAAATCACCAAAGAACAAAAACAGATCACAAGGAAATAGGCAGCAAAAGGGGTCAGAAGACCCCATCAAACTCTATAACAGGTTTGGGGACATTGAGAGCATGGATGCAGAAGATACTGCTCCATGTTCTCAAAGTAGCTCCAGACCTAACAAAAAAATCATCCCCGTACTTCCTCCGTAGAAATAACCATATAGATTATCTCCGCGAAAAGTCTAACCTAGCTCCAAAATCTCCAATCTAAACTTATAATGAAGAACACGATCATACAATGGAATTGTCGAGGATTTAAAGCCAATTACAATGATATTCTCCTGCTTTTAAATGAATATGATCCTGCAATACTATGCCTTCAGGAAACCTTTATAAAAGATAGGGACAACATCACACTTAAAAACTACACCCGGTTTAACACCTACTTACAGAACGTTGACAGGGCCTCGGGAGGGGTTTCGATTGCTGTGAACAGTAGAGCCCCACATAGCGTCATCCCTTTAAACACAAATTTGCAAGCTATTGCTGTGAGTGTCACTCTACATCGAGTGATTACATTTTGTTCTATTTATATACCACCAAACACCAACTTATTACCAAACGAATTAGATACGCTTGTTCAACAACTTCCTGCACCATGTTTTACTCGGTGATTTTAATGCCCATAATATTTTATGGGGATCAAATTACATAAGCGACAGGGGCAAAAAGGTTGAAGATTTTATTACTAGACACGACTTGTGTCTATTTAATACCAAATCTCCGACGTACTTGCACCCAGGAACGGGTACATACACATGTATCGACTTGACAATTTGTTCTCCTTCACTACTTTTGGATTATAATTGGAAGGTCGCTGATGACCTTCACAGCAGTGATCACTTTCCAATCTCTCTTAAGAACACCAACGTTACAATTGATGACACGATTCCACAGTGGAATCTAAAGAAAGCTGACTGGGCCAAGTTTGAAACACTTTGTACAGCTAGACTTAACAGGAATACCGTCTTAAACGATATTGATCCTATTCGACAATTTACATCCGTCCTAATTGAGGTTGCAGAAGAATCTATTCCTAAGTCCTCGCCGAATTGTAAAAGAACCCAAAAACCGTGGTTCACTAAAGAATGTAAAGAAGCCATTATACAACGCCGAGAAGCACTGAAAAAATTTAATAATCGTCCAACGCCCGAAAACTTAACTCAGTACCGTATTGTTCGGGCCAAAGCTCGCCGCATAATTAAAGAAAGTAAACGAGCATCATGGAAAAAATATGTTTCAACTTTAAACTCTCGTTCCTCAATAAAGAAAGTTTGGGACACGATCCGCAAAATAAATGGAAAGGGAAAATACAATTCATTCCGACATCTGAAGCTAAATAAGAACAATTTCAATACCAAACAAGAAATAGCTAATGTACTTGCTGATTGTTTCTCCAAAAATTCCTCATCGTCTAATTATTCAGAAGCTTTCCGAAGATTGAAAGCTCATAAAGAAAAAACACGGTTGAAATTCACATCGAATAACTCAGAGAGTTATAACCAACCGTTTTCATTGTCGGAGCTTATGGAATCTTTGAATAAGGCCCATGATACATCCGCTGGGCCTGACGATATACATTACCAGTTTTTGAAACACCTTCCAGAACCATCCTTAACAATTCTTCTGGAAATCTTCAATGATTTATGGATTACTGGTAATGTACCAAAAATTTGGAAAGAAGCAACAGTAATACCAATCCCCAAACCAGGCAAAGATAGCGCAGATCCTAGCAACTATAGACCTATATCATTAACTAGCTGCGTATGCAAAACAATGGAACGAATGATCAATTCTCGGCTTGTATGGTATTTGGAAACCAACAATTTAATATCTCCTTTCCAAAGTGGCTTTCGTTATGGTCGTAGTACCAATGATCATCTGGTTAGACTGGAAACATTTATTCGCGACGCTTTCATCAAGAAGGAACACTTAGTAGCGGTTTTCTTTGATTTGGAAAAGGCCTATGACACAACGTGGAAGTACGGAATACTAAATGACCTGCACGATCTGGGTCTAAAAGGCCGACTGCCCTCTTTCATATCAAACTTTCTTTCAGACAGGGAATTCAAGGTACGAGTGGGCTCCACCCTCTCCGATATGCACGATCAAGAGATGGGTGTGCCCCAGGGCAGTATTTTATCCGTGACGTTTTTCAACATAAAAATTAATAGCATCACCAAGTGTCTGACTCCCGGTGTGGATTGCTCCCTATATGTTGATGACTTTTTAATATGTTACCGATCCAAGCACATGCATACAATTGAAAGACAATTACAGCAAAATATTAACAAGATTCAAAATTGGGCCAATACTAACGGTTTCAAATTCTCGAAATTAAAAACTGTATGTATGCACCCCCCCTGCGGGTCCGGGGTTGTAGAATTGGCCCGCCGTGCCTCGCTACGTGTCGTAAGAGGCGACTAAGTAGAGGCAACCTGTTTTCCGTGGGTTGCGACCCGTGTCGGAGGAGGAAAGGATCCTGGTAGTTGAGCAGAGGCTTTCCGATGCAATACACTACTTTGGCCTCTACTTCTTCTAGACGGGTGGTCGGGATGGGCCCGGTCTCGACAAATCGGCTGGTCATGCCGAGCCCTAGGAGGTCTTTATTTACTCGCTCACTTTCTTTATCTTTCTCGTTGTATCTCTCTTGATACCACCGTTGCCCCTACATTCTATCCCTTTAACTTTCCCTTTTCCAAGTCTTAGAAGACTTCCTAGAAGGCAGTGGCTCAACGGGTCAATTGGGAGGTAATTTTACCGACTGAGTATGTCTTATGGGATGAATCAGGAGGTGAATTTACCTACTGAGTATAACATCTGTGTATTCCTGACACTTGAAAAGTGTCCCCTTGTTGGGCTCCTTGGTGGTCGGGGAGTACGGGTGCTGAATTTTAAATCCACCAACATGGATACTTAAAAAAAAAATCAACTAAAACGTACCAAGACTGGATCAGACTCAGATGACGAACCATGTGGTGTGGAATCATTTCCACGCTTCATGGTTATACAATCTACAGACGACTCAAAACAGCTAACCTCATTGTCTCCGATTGTTATTGAAAAGACAATTACGGGTATAATTGGTACACCAAAAAGTGTAAAGAAGTTGAAATCGGGCTGCCTACTTGTTGAATGTGAGCGACGGGGTCAGACCGAGAATATCCGGAAAATGAACACATTTTTCGATATTCCAGTGACCTCATTCGCTCACACAACACTCAGCTCGTCCAAAGGCGTGATTCGATGTCGGGACTTGGCTGGAGTAAGCGACAAAGATATCATCGAAGGGATGAAAAACGAAGGTGTCACTGCAGTTCGCAGAATAAGAATTAAACGTAATAACAATCTGCAGGACACCAACACATTCGTACTCACCTTCAACAAGCCAGCAGTACCCAGAGTGGTCAAGGTTGGCTTTCTGCAAGTGAAGGTTGAGATCTACATACCTAACCCCCTTCGATGCTATAAATGTCAGAAATATGGCCATCACGAAGATCGTTGCTCAAAAAGCCAGATATGTGGCCGATGCGGAGACCATTCTCACCAGGAAGCTGAGTGTAGAGCAACTCCGCATTGTGTCAACTGTGGAAAAGAGCACCACGCCAATTCCAAGGATTGTGATACTTGGAAACAGGAGAAGGAAACACAGAGGGTAAAATACACATCCAACATTCCCTATCCAGAGGCCAGAAAGCTTGTACAGGCAAAAACATCACCTACTGGCCCATCCTTCTCCTCTGTAGTTAAAAACAATCCTAAAGCAACGAAGGACGCTCAAACACAGACAGATCAACCCGAGTCAACACCTCGCTCTAACACCCCCCATTACCAAGCACAAAAAACCACATCTACCCAAACAACTTTCAATAACACCCCACCACCGAAGTCACCAAAGAGTAAAAATAGATCTCACGGAAATAGGCAGCAAAAGGGGTCAGATGACCCCATCAAACTCTATAACAGGTTTGGGGACATTGAGAGTATGGATGCAGAAGATACTGCTCCGTGTCCTCAAAGTAGCTCCAAACCTAACAAAAAAATCACCCCCGTACTTCCTCCATAGAAATAATCATACAGACTGTCTCCGCGAAAAGTCTAACCTAGCTCCAAAATCTCCACTCTAATCTTATAATGAAGAATACCATCATACAATGGAACTGCCGAGGACTTAGATCCAATTACAATGAAATTCTTCTGCTTTTAAACGAATATGATCCTGCAATAATATGTCTTCAGGAAACCTTTTTAAAAGATACGGACAACATCACACTTAAAAACTACTCCCTGTTTAACACCTACTTACAGAACGTTGACAGGGCCTCGGGAGGGGTTTCTATTGCTGTGAACAATAGAGCCCCACATAGCGTCATCCCTTTAAACACAAATTTGCAAGCTATTGCTGTGAGTGTCACTCTACATCGAGTGATCACATTTTGTTCTATTTATATACCACCAAACACCAACTTATTACCAAACGAACTAGACACGCTTGTTCAACAACTTCCTGCACCATTTGTTTTACTCGGTGATTTTAATGCTCATAATATTTTATGGGGCTCAAATTACATAAGCGACAGGGGCAAAAGGGTCGAAGATTTTATTACTAGACACGACTTGTGTCTATTTAATACCAAATCTCCGACGTACTTGCACCCAGGAACGGGTACATACACATGTATCGACTTGACAATTTGTTCTCCTTCACTACTTTTGGATTATAATTGGAAGGTCGCTGATGACCTTCACAGCAGTGATCACTTTCCAATCTCTCTTAAGAACACCAACGTTACAATTAATGACACGATTCCACAGTGGAATTTAAAGAAAGCTGACTGGGCCAAGTTTGAAACACTTTGTACAGCTAGAATTAACAGGAATACCGTCCTAAACGATATTGATCCTATTCGACAATTTACATCCGTCTTAATTGAGATTGCAGAAGAATCTATTCCCAAGTCCTCGCCGAATTGTAAAAGAACCCAAAAACCCTGGTTCACTAAAGAATGTAAAGAAGCCATTAGACAACGCCGAGAAGCACTGAAAAAATTTAATAATCGTCCAACGCCCGAAAACTTAACTCAGCACCGTATTGTTCGGGCCAAAGCTCGCCGCATAATTAAAGAAAGTAAACGAGCATCATGGAAAAAATGTTTCAACTTTAAACTCTCGTTCCTCAATAAAGAAAGTTTGGGACACGATCCGCAAAATAAATGGAAAGGGAAAATACAATTCATTCCGACATCTGAAGCTAAATAAGAACAATTTCAATACCAAACAAGAAATAGCTAATGTACTTGCTGATTGTTTCTCCAAAAATTCCTCATCGTCTAATTATTCAGAAGCTTTCCGAAGATTGAAAGCTCAAAAAGAAAAACCACGGTTGAAATTCACATCGAATAACTCAGAGAGCTATAACCAACCGTTTTCATTGTCGGAGCTTATGGAATCTTTGAATAAGGCCCATGATACATTTACTGGGCCTGACGATATACATTACCAGTTTTTGAAACACCTTCCAGAACCATCCTTAACAGTTCTTCTGGAAATCTTCAATGATTTATGGATCACTGGGAATGTACGAAAAATTTGGAAAGAAGCAACAGTAATACCAATTCCCAAACCAGGCAAAGATAGCGCAGATCCTAGCAACTATAGACCTATATCATTAACTAGCTGCGTTTGCAAAACAATGGAACGAATGATCAATTCTCGGTTTGTGTGGTATTTGGAAACCAACAATTTAATATCTCCTTTCCAAAGTGGCTTTCGTTATGGTCGTAGTACCAATGATCATCTGGTTCGACTGGAAACATTTATTCGCGACGCTTTTATCAAGAAGGAACACTTAGTAGCGGTTTTCTTTGATTTGGAAAAGGCCTATGACACAACGTGGAAGTACGGAATACTAAATGACCTACATGATCTGGGTCTAAAAGGCCGACTGCCCTCGTTCATATCGAACTTCCTCTCAGACAGGGAATTCAAGGTACGAGTGGGCTCCACCCTCTCTGATATGCACGATCAAGAGATGGGTGTGCCCCAGGGCAGTATTTTATCGGTGACGCTTTTCAACATAAAAATTAATAGCATCACCAAGTGTCTGAATCAAGGTGTGGATTGCTCCCTATATGTTGATGATTTTTTAATATGTTGCCGATCCAAGCACATGCATACAATTGAAAGACAATTACAGCAAAATATCAACAAGATTCAAAATTGGGCCAATACTAACGGTTTCAAATTCTCGAAATCAAAAACTGTATGTATGCATTTCTGTCAGCTACGAAGACATCATGATGGACCTAAATTCACGCTGGACGGAACACCTATTCCAGTTGTTGAGGAAGCAAAATTCTTAGGTATTATCTTCGACAGAAAACTGACCTTTATTCCACACCTGAAGAATCTGAAAGCTAAATGCTTGAAGTCTCTAGACTTACTTAAAGTAATAGCGCACACCGACTGGGGTGCTGATAGGAAAGTCATACTCAGTTTATACAGAACATTTATTCGCTCGAAACTAGACTATGGTTGCGTTGTCTATGGTTCAGCGAGGAAGTCCTATTTGAAGATGCTAGACCCAATTCATCATCAGGGAATAAGACTTGCCTTGGGAGCATTTAAGACATCCCCGTGTGAAAGCCTACTCGTTGAAGCGAACGAACCACCTTTACCACAACGTAGAGAAATGCTTTCCGCACAGTATGCTCTCAAATTAAGCTCAAACCCTCTGAACCCTGCTTTTTTGGCTGTTTTTGAACCCAAATATAAAACCTTATATGACAATAAACCAAACGTCATACCTACCTTTGGCATTAGAATATTACCATGCCTTGACAGTACCAAAATTGAACTTGCAAAAATTCTGAAAGCGACCGTCTCCGAAACACCTCCCTGGCTACTTCAACAACCAAACGTTCTTTTCACATTACACGATGGAAAAAAATTGGAGACAAACCCTTCCATCTTCCACAACTCTTACCGTGAACTAATCGCCCAATTTGAAAATTATACAAGAATATATACTGATGGATCAAAAGATGAGGAAAAGGCTGCTGTAGCCTTCGTTAGTGGAAAACACACAACAAAAGTTCGCTTGCCAAATGGTACATCCATTTTTTCAGCTGAAATCAGAGCAATAGACCTTGCATTGCAATATATTGAAAGCAAGCGTATTTTAAATAGCATCATCTTCTCCGATCCACTATCAGTACTTCAGTCACTACATAATAGAAAACTGGAGAATCCATTATTAGCTAATGTTCTCCTTAAACATACTGAGCTGAGTACCTCCCACAATATAGTATACTGTTGGTTACCCAGCCATATTGGAATTAAAGGTAATGACAAAGCAGACTGCGCTGCTAAAATGGCTCTATCACTAGAACCATCTGATTTTAATACACCGTATACGGATTTTATACGTAGGATCAAAGAATGTTTACGTCAGAAATGGCAGGCATCATGGAATGATGCCGTGAATAACAAACTTCATGCCATCAAGCCAACCCTAGGAGAATGGACTCCTTCCTACAGAGCCGTCCGTAGGGAGGAGGTAGTCGTTGCAAGAATTCGAATCGGCCATACTTATTTAACCCTCTCCTAGATACTAAAAGGAGAAGACCCACCAGAGTGCATATCTGGCAATGAACCATTCACTGTTAAGCACTTAATGTTGGAGTGTTTCGACCTCCAACCTACGCGTAATCATTATTACAATGTGCATGACATTAGGGAGCTCTTTGATACAGTTAGCATTTCTTATATTATAGACTTCCTGAAGGAAGTAAATATTTATCATAAGTTATAGCTTTTATGCTATCACCTTAAACAGTTTATGTGCTATATATATACCGTCGTTAGATTTTAATTACCTTTCATCTGTTTTCGTTGTCATACATCATTTGCACTCCCCGTTGATCGGGAAACTTTATTTATCACCGTTACCATTTTATCGTTTTACCTTCAACTGTTTGGTTTCGTATCGCTGGTCGATACGTAATCTTTTACCACTTGTAAATAATGAAAGATATAACCTTTTATATGGCGCTAAATAGCCTCATAGTGCTGGTGCGCCGTTAAAAAATTCAATCAACCAACCAACCAACCAACAACACTCCACAACCAAAATCTCTAAACAATAAAGAAAGGTCGCAAATGAATAGACAGTAAAAGGGGTCTAATGACCCCATTAGGTTGCACAACAGGTTTGGAGACTTTGAGGATACGGATGCAGAAGAAACAGCTCCATGTACTCGAGGTGGCTCCAGATCAACTACCAAACAATTTAATCCAGTTCTTTCTCCAGAGAAATATGCACAAATAAACAAACAAAACATCCCCCTGCGGGTCCGGGGTTGTAGAATTGGCCCGCCGTGCCTCGCTACGTGTCGTAAGAGGCGACTAAGTAGAGGCAACCTGTTTGCCGTGGGTTGCGACCCGTGTCGGAGGAGGAAAGGATCCTGGTAGTTGAGCAGAGGCTTCCCGATCCAATACACTACTTTGGCCTCTACTTCTTCTAGACGGGTGGTCGGGATGGGCCCGGTCTCGACACATCGGCTGGTCACGCCGAGCCCTAGGAGATCTTTATTTCTCGCTCACTTTCTTTATCTTTCTCGTTGTATCTCTCTTGATACCACCGTTGCCCTTACATTCTATCCCTTTAACTTTCCCTTTTCCAAGTCTTAGAAGACTTCCTAGAAGGCGGTGGCTCAACGGGTCAATTGGGAGGTAAATTTACCGACTGAGTATGTCTTATGGGATGAATCAGGAGGTGAATTTACCTACTGAGTATAACATCTGTGTATCCCTGACACTTGAAAAGTGTCCCCTTGTTGAGCTCCTTGGTGGTTGGGGAGCACGGGTGCTGAATTTTAAATCCACCAACATGGATATTTCCAAAAAAAATCAACTAAAACGTACCAAGACTGGATCTGACTCAGATGACGAACCATGTGGTGTGGATTCATTTCCACGCTTCATGGTTATACAGTCTAAAGATGCCACAAAACCGCTTAATGTACTCTCTCCGTTTGTGATAGAGAAAACAATTATGGGACTGATAGGAACACCAAAAGGTGTTAAAAAGTTAAAATCGGGCTGCCTACTTGTCGAGTGTGAGCGACGAGGTCAAACAGAAAACCTCAAGAAAATGACAACATTTTTCGATATTCCAGTGACCTCGTTCGCCCACACAACACTCAATTCGTCCAAAGGCGTGATTCGGTGTCGTGACTTGGCTGGAGTCAGCGACACGGATATCATTGAAGGGATGAAAAACGAAGGTGTCACTGCAGTCCGTAGAATACGTATTAAACGTAACAACAACCTGCAGGACACCAACACCATTATACTCACCTTCAACAAGCCAACAGTACCCAGAGTGGTAAAAGTTGGCTTTCTGCAAGTGAAGGCTGATGTGTACATACCAAATCCACTTCGATGTTATAAGTGTCAGAAATATGGTCATCATGAAGACCGCTGCTCAAGAAGCCAAATATGTGGCCGATGCGGAGATCACTCTCACCAGGAATCTGAGTGTAGAGCCACTCCGCATTGTGTCAGCTGTGGAAAGGAGCACCACGCCAATTCCAAGGATTGTGATACCTGGAAAGAGGAGAAGGAAATACAGAGGGTTAAATATACATCCAACATTCCCTATCCAGAGGCCAGAAAGCTTGTACAGGCAAAAACATCTCTTCCTGGCCCATCCTTCTCCACTGTAGTGAAGAACAATCCCAAGGCAACGAAGGACGCTCAAACGCAGACAGATGCACCCGAGTCAACATCAAGCACCAACACCCCCCATTACCAAGCACAAAAAACCACGGCATCTACCCAAACAACATTCAATAATACCCAACAACCGAAATCACCTAAGAACAAAAACAGATCACAAGGAAATAGGCAGCAAAAGGGGTCAGAAGACCCCATCAAACTCTATAACAGGTTTGGGGACATTGAGAGCATGGATGCAGAAGATACTGCTCCATGTTCTCAAAGTAGCTCCAGACCTAACAAAAAATCATCCCCGTACTTCCTCCGTAGAAATAACCATATAGATTCTCTCCGCGAAAAGTCTAACCTAGCTCCAAAATCTCCAATCTAAACTTATAATGAAGAACACGATCATACAATGGAATTGTCGAGGATTTAAAGCCAATTACAATGATATTCTCCTGCTTTTAAACGAATATGATCCTGCAATA